>CAWUFW010021457.1:0-120245 GCA_963921515.1 Calotriton arnoldi | reverse complement strand
GTGATAACCACCGCTAATTTAGCTTAACGCAACTTTGCATATCACAGTCCATCGCGGGAAAACAACGCAGTGTTAACATAGCATTCTCAACCTTGCGGCACCATGCGATAGTCCCACGATAACGCGTCAAATGTCCGCGTTAAAATCAACGCGACGCAGCAAAACTGCGAAACACTAACGCAAATAAAGTCGAGATGAGGCCAACCGCGATAAAAAAATCAGCGATAACCAGCGACAGGGCTGCAATACCCACGCGTCATGAGGGAAAATGCACAATAAAAGCAGAACAACAAAAAAAAAACAACAAAAACAAAATAAACTGCGTAGCAACATGGATGCACCCGGAACCAGTGCCCAGGTCAACGCGAACCCCACAAGCCCCACAGACCACCAGCAAGGAACCTCGGGGTTGGGAAAGGCCAAGGAGAAGAGGAATACGGGGCACAGTCCGCATGACAACCTGATCGTCCTCACGGAGGTGAGAGAGCACGAACAACAACTGTCCGTCACCTCCACCGTGTCATTGGCAACACAGACGGACAAATGGCATTCCATCGTGAATGTAGTCGGAGCGTCGATGAGGCCAAGATGCGCTGGCACGATGTGAAAAGCTAAACCAAGCAGAAACCCGCTGCCAACAGGAAGGCAGCAACGGCGAATGGAGGTGGGAACCCAGCGCCACTGGAGGAGCTGGAGCAAATGGCGGCCACAGTCATCAGTGCGGAGACGGTGCAAGGAGTCTGGAGTCCTGATACAGCACGACATGACCGGACACAACATCAATAATGAACAGGGACTGGGGGGACGGGCACAATGGCACACATGCACAATGACGTGTAGCACACCGCACACCCACAACGACCCTGGGTCATGTCCCTGATCCCCGTGGCACACTGCAGCACACATACAAACATCAAGTAGGCCCCAGTCCACCATGTGCCCAAAGGGGTTCACACCCCACACATCACCAAGTCCACGACACACATGCACCCGTGCGAAAGACAGCAAAGATGCGTATGTGAGAGCCACACTGACAATGCAAGTGACACCACATGACGAGCAGCATGGCCGGAGTACAATCACCATGACATTGTGCACGCCACAAGACTGAGGTGGCTGAGTGTGGACCACATCGGGAAAGGAGCAGGTCACACTCTGACACATCCACCTGCACAAACAACCACTGACGGCAACAAGACATCTGCAGACAAACAATGCACAAGAGTACAAAAACCGTCCAAGAGCACAAATGACCCAAGTCACCAACATCACAGCACCTTAAAAGCCCAAAAGTCAAAGGCACACCGCCTCCAAGGGATAAGGGGCAGCAAAATCACAGCTGCAGGTGCGACCCTCCCAAAATGCAGCACTCACACATAGCAATGCCAGCACATCCACATGGACGACAATGTGGTACACAGTGCAACGCTTACACTGCAGAACACAGGACACAACTGGGTCCGCCTGTGCGTAGGAAATGGCCAATCACATCTGACCTAGCAGGGAACTGTGAGATGCAAATGTATGTGTAAAACCACACCTACGTCATGTAGTCCAAATGTCCACTGTCCCGCATCAAATAGTCCGCCCCTTCCAAACAGTCACAATGTACATTGTCATGCAGTCTGTATGTAAACCTGAATTATGCGTAAACATACATGACAACACAATGTCAACAAGCATCTCCCCTTCACATTGCAGAGGGACAAACAACACCTCCAGCAGAGCAGACAACTCCACAGTGATTCTGAAGAGGACCTCCACACTTCCGACACCGACGCCCTACAACAGTCCATGGACATCTTCGGGCAATCGACCCCCAGGAGCAGGGCAGCCCAGCTGCATCGAGGATACCCCACCCCATGCACAGACAACACAGATGGACGCACGCACCACCACGGCTGGCTCCCAGCAGCGCACCCAAGCACACATTGCATTCCAGGCCAGGTGTCAGACTGCCAGAAGGGGGTGTCCGAACAGGTGCGGGTGGGGTCCCACCTCATGGAAGCCGAACTAGATCACATACGTGGGTGTCTAAGTCCCATCATGGACCACCTACACTCCCAAAATGAGACCCACACTGTGACAGAGACACCCGCATCTGCACATTTCCATGACTGACCACACCCTGAGCCACGGGATAATCATCCACACCCCCACGCTGAATTGGCGCACGCTGGCCCAGTCCACTCCTTTTACGTATTGAGTGGGGGACGACAAAGCTACATGTGCAATGTCCCACACTCTGGCTGCGGTGACATGGCTGCGTCCTCTGCACATGGCACAATGTGATGTTGTGGGGCTGTGGCCCGAATGCATACATCATGAGCACACGTACACACTCAGAGCTCTTGAACTGGCCACGGGCACGTGCGCCCGACAGCTTTATTGGCATGGTCACATGCACAGTGACACATGTGCTGGATGTGTGTGGGGTGAGTGTCAGCCAGCCCTCAGGAAGTCGTTGGTGCTGGCAACAACTTGAACAGTGATCACAATTGAAGCAGAAACATAATACACCAGCATAACAGAAACAACTGTGAAGCATCATGATGGAAGCCAGAGAGAGTACAGTGTTCACCCAACATGCAAGCAGAATGGTCCTTGATTCGTTGTGAACTGAGTAAGTGGCACCTGTAGGGCTGAGCAGGGTATCAAGCTGATGATGGCACCCACGACAGGTGTGAGCAACCCTGACAGTCTGGCAGTTACACACTTACGACTCTGGCACCTGTCATCTGGAGTTGGTCCTGGCGGTGGTGGCGTGTGCATCGTGCGGTGATGCCACGTCCAGGCAGGCCAGGACTCGATCTGATGTGTGAGCCCAGGTGGACCGCAGTTGAGGCCGGAGGCAGCAGACAGCGCAGGGCCACAGAGACATGGCGTTGAGGCCCCCCAGGCCATCGGAAGTGAGGCCATCCGACATGCCCTCAGGTTGGGGCCATGATTTGAGCTGCACAGAGTTAGTGGCCCCGGTTGCACTGCGGCGGGCACAGCCACACCGCCACGGGACGGTGACTTGCGGTGCAGTGAGATAGTGCCACGCTAGGGGAGCGGGTCCTCGTCGATGTCGAAGGTGAATGTCACGGAGGTTTGTGGGGGACAGTGGAAGGGCTCCACCAGGGCATGATGCAGAGGGCAGAAGCCGGCCGGAAGCGGCAAATGGAGGAGTGGAATGCTACAGCCTCGTCTTGGCAACATAGTATCACCAACACGATGATGAAGACAACCCCCAAACCATGGACTCAGTATCCAACAGATCTCAAGAAGTAAGTGTCCATGGATGTCGGGGAACAGACTTAGTGGCACCGGAGCTGTGAGGGATGCAGTCTGCGATGTGGCCAGTACAATGTCATCAGCTCCACCATAAATGATTCATGACAGAGTTCCCAATGTGTGGCCTACTCGACCGCTTTGTGGTCCGGAGGCAGCGGGCAGCGCGGGCCAACCGCTATTCAGCAAGCTCCTCCTGGAACACTAACACACGGCGTTGAAATGGCATGTGGTGATGACTCGTGGTTGACCGAGGCAGTAGCGACAGAGCTGGGCGGGTGTTTGGCCAGCGACGATGCTGTGTCCTGCCTGGTACAGACTGGATTGGATTTGTATGAGGCCTGCAGGCCCGCAGTGTAGTCCGAAGGCATAGTCTCCAAGGGCCCACAGACACGTGTGGCTGGGATGCCCTGCACATACTTCGTGTCACCACATAGAAGGGAGTATAGTGAGTTAAACTCGGCATTTGCATGTGTACTCGGCCATTGCCAAATCAATACTCAGTCCCACATGTGTGACCTACTTGACTGCAGTGTAGGTCCAGGGCAGCAGTCAGTAGGGGCACACATCCATGGGTCGTTGGCCCACGATGCACAGAGTTAGTGACACCAGGGCAGTTGTCGTCAGTGTCCGGACACCTCCGTGAAGATGGTCCTTTTCTCCTCCGGACTGAACCGCGTCTTCCTCTTACTCGTCTCCTTGCCTTCAATGATATGGACTCCGCCATGCAGATATCACGACTCAGTTCCACATGTGTGACCTACTTGAGTGTAGCGTAGGCCGGAGGCAGCGGTGCAGTACGTAAAAGGTAAAGGGGTGAAGCAGGCCTGTGTCGCGGGGCCGTGATAGTGTGAGGAGGCTGCCCAGGATGCGGGGTTCGGGCTTGGAGTTTGTGCCGGCACGTGGTATGCCCTCTTTGACACACGCCGGTGTCTGCAGGTGAGCTGTGAGGCCTGTATTCGCAGGGGCGGGCATGACAGGTTGGGAGTCCAGTGGCCCGTGGTGCAGCAGGCGCATAGGTTTGCAGGCCACAGCACTTACGGCAAGGGCGTCGGCTTCGTGGCGGGCTAGGAGGCGCCACACTGGCAGGCACGTTTGCCATTCCGGAAGAGGACCATGCCCAGGGCTACGTGCTTTTTTCACACCCCTACGCTGGCCTTGCGTACGCCGGGCCAGGCCACTTCGCAAACGCTTGCGAAGGGGGGGATGTCACAAGCTACATTTCTGTGTTCTTCCCCAATGGCCGTGGTGACATGGTTGCGTCCACGGCACTCCACACATCAGCATTGTATGTGGGCATGGATATGTCTGTGGTCTGCATACTGCTATCTGTCCAGGACATCTCCGCCACAGTTGGCATTGTGTACATTCTCATTCATGGGTCACTTGCCTCCTTCACACATACCTGGTTCCCACCTCTCCCCACATTCAACTGTTGTGTGGCTGCGGTGCCATGCCGTTGATGGTTCGTGTACAAGGCTGAGCAAGGTTGCCACAGTGAGTTGTGCTGTCGTGTCTGGTGGGTGGGCATGTTGTCTGGCATGTTGTATGTGATTTTGTGACGTGCGCATTGCCAGTGTTGTGAGTTGCATGATTGTGGAGTTGAGGTGTGTGCTGTTTTTATTTGGTACTTACCTACATGCAGTGCATTTCCATGGGTGCCATCCTGGTAACGCTGGTTGATGATGGACTGTCGGTGGATGCTGGAATTATGCACACTGGCTGGGTAGTTGGCTGCAACCTTGGTGTAGGGTCCCCGCTGGTCCACTATTGCCTGCACATTGATGGGATGCATGTGCTTTCTGTTGCGGGAATTGTGTGTTTTTTCTGCAGGGGGCACAAGTTGCACATGTGTGCGGTGGATTGCCCCCAACAGGTGCGGGACTCCTGCTATGGCGTGTAGCCCTTGCTTGGTCTCCAGCTGTTCCTGCACATTGTGGGGGACGTTTAGGTACTGGGACACCTGGCTGGTGATGGCATCCAGGACAGGTGTGGGGAACTAGGATGGGGCTGGCTGTGTGTCTTCCCCAACTCTGGCGGATGTTTTTTGGGGGGTACGGGAGGCCAACATGTGCAGCACAGCCAGCAGCTTTGTCTGCGGAGAGATGTTGGTTGTCCGCTGTGTTGGTACCGTCAGCCAGTGGGCAATGGTGACCCGGATGTGGTGGATGGTTGTCCTTTTGAGCCTGTAGTGGGCATTGACATTGTCTGGTGTTAGGTCTGTGGGGCTGGTGCGTTTCCTGAGGGTCCGCTGTCTTTGTCTGCGCTGCCTCTGTGGTGGTCTGGGGGGCAGGGGGGTGCTGGGGCCCTGGGGGTGGTGGCGGAGGGTGTTGTTGCCCTCTCAGGGCTCCGGGATGCATGGTGAGTAGCTCCATGGCATCTGTTGTTCTTCATGTGTGGGTGTGGACTGGTCTCCCTTTGATGGTGCAGGTTGTCATCCGACTTTACACCAGGTCAGAGCAGGTGTTAGGTTCCTGCTGCTAACGCACCTCATCGCCTGTTTTGTGGTCTTATCACTGATCGGGCTGGTCGTTGAGAATGTTGTGGTGTGCTGTTGTCGCCGATTTTTGCTCGGGAACGCCTACTCTGCATCTCATTAGCGATAGTTGAGGGGTGGCGATGTTTTTTGGGGATGCTATTGCGGGTAAAATGGTGTTATGGGACCAGCTTGGGACCAGCTTGTGAATGGTGCGATAGATTTATCGCCACTTTGGCTGCGATAAAGTGCCGCTAACTATGCGATGTGTCCTTGAGAATATGCCCCATAGAGTCAAAGGTAATAAATTATTTGACACAAGAACAACAAAAATCCAAAGAGTAGAACCGGAGACAAGCAATTTTAAAGATTTATGGTAAGTATAGCACCTAAAAGAACAAAGCACCACTCCCAGTTACCACCCCAATGGGGTGTGGGCTTGATACAGGGACCAGGTTGGTCCCGCTGAAAGAGTTAACTACTAAAGTCCAGTGCAAAGAGTTCAGTTTGCAGTAGAGTGGGCCACAAGGAGCAGGGACAGTGTCACAGATGGTTGTTGTTGTGGTGCGAAGAGCAGGCTGGGCGTCAAAGACAGTCATCTCCTTAGCATGATCATCCTGTCGGGTGTCGCAGACAGTTATTGCTGGAGATTTGCGTTGGTGGCCATCACACGCTATTGATGCTGTTACACAAATTGCAGATATCACGTTGCCCGTAGCCTCTGGTGGTCGCTGTAGCGTTAAGAGCCGGGTGCCCCATTGCTTCTTGTTTGTTGGCAGGCGGCATGAGTGGCAAGATTTTGTTGTGCAGAGGCCTGTTTGCGGTTGCGAAGAGCCCAAATCTAAAGGACGTCTCCTTTTCTTGCAGAGGGAGCTCAACTGATGCCACTTCAAGGGTCCAGGACCTGGGAGCACCTTATGGGGATCAGAAACCCATTCCAGCAAAGGTCAGCAGGGCTCAGGCAGGTCCAGTTTCAGGTCCATGCAGCAGGTCAGCTGGGCAGATGCTAGAGGCCTCTGGAGCTTGTTTTGTACCTGTAGCTCAGAACAGGAGGTCAGTCAGCTGAACATTGGAGTCACGTCAGCCTGGGATGAAGGGTGCAGGTCTGGTCTTCCTTCTAAGGAAGCGATGCAGCAGGCAGCATTCAGAAGGGCAGCAGAGCAGCAGGGCAGCAGAGTAGCAGTCCTTCTAGCAGCAGAGCGGTATAGCAGTCCTTCTTCAATAGCCTCCACAGGACCAGAGATGTAGTGAAGAGTTGGGTCTGAGGGTCCAATATTTATACCTGGTGCCAGCTTTGAAGTAGGAGAAGGTTCTGGAGGTTTCCACCCCCAGAAGTGTTTGATCTTTCCTTGGTCCCTGCCCTGCCACCAACTTGTCTGGGGACACAAAAGACTAGCGTCAAATCCTTTGTGAGTGCGCTAAGGCAGAGGCTTTGGGAAGTGCAAGTGTGGTAGGTGCCAGCTGCGCCCCCTATGAAGTCAGAGAGAGCCGATCCTGCCAACATATATTTCCCCCTTGTTTAACTGTCTGGGAGCATTACAAAAAGACTAACTGCCAGCTACACTTAGTCACGTGATCCAGTGTTGGACCTGGCTCTTTCTGCAGGGTACAAAACATTTTGCCTTCTTCCTCCCCTTTTTGCTGAATTAGTTTTTGTTTGCTTTACTACTCTGGGCACTCTACCACTGCTAACCAGTGCTAAGGTGCATGTGCTCACTACTTAAAACATGGTGACATTGGCTTAAAAACAATTGGCATATTTAATGTACTTATAAGTCCCTAGTACAGTGCACTACATGTGCCCAGGGCCTTTAAATTATAAATGCTGCTAGTGGGCCTGCAGCACTGATTATGCCACCCACTTTAGTAGTCCTTTCAGCATGACCCAGGGCGCCCTTTGCAGAGCCTGTGTGAGCATTTTTAAACTGTCATGTCGACCTGGCATGGTAACCCACTTGCCAGGCCCAAAACCTTCCTTTTGAATACATAAAAGTCACCCCTAAGGTAGGTCTTAGGCATCGTAGGTCTTAGGCATCCCCATGGGCAGGGTGCAGTGTATTTATAAAGTTGGACATGTACTTTTACGTTTTACATGTCCAGGTAGTGAAAAGCTCTTGCATTCGCTTTTCACTACTGCAATGCCTATCTTGCCCATAGGTTAACATTGAAATTACCTTATACCATCTTATAAGTGTAATTTCCAATTGGGACAAGGTAGAAATTTAGAGTTTGGTGTCTCTGGACTTACAATTTAAAATCACAACTTATGGTGAAGTCGGATTGTAGATTGTAGTCTGAAAATGCTACTTTTAGAAATGTGTCATTTTCTTACTTTAACGGTTCTGTGCCTCTGCCTGACCCTGAATACACATCTGGGATGGGTGACAGCAAGGCTTTGTGCATTCCCTCTTGACAATCACACACAAAGGGAGCTGAGGTGTGACATTCGCATCCTGAAGGCCCATCACCAGGCTGATGGGTGTTCCTATGCTAGGTGGGAGGGAGGAGTTGACACTTGTACCTGAATATGACTGTGCCTCTCCCCACACAAATGGCTACATATCCCCCGTAGTGAGGCCGGAGCCAGGCAGGAAGGACAGCGACCTTGTGTGCTTCAAAGGCCTCTTTGAAGTCAGGGGCGTAGGAGACACAAAATTTCTGGGGGGGACAAGGACAACCTTGCGCACGCGTGTGTGTGCCCGTGTGTGAGCGTGTGTGTGCCCGTGTGTGCGCGTGTTTGTGCACACACGTGTTTGCATGCATGTGTGTGTGTGTGTGTGTGTTTTGAGGATGCTCGCTGCAAGAGTGATGAAGTACCGAGGCAAATACTGTATTTTCCCAAATCTCCTTACTTTACTTCTTCAAATCTTACTGCTGCCTTCAGACCTGGGTCTTCAAGGCGGCAGGTAGGGTAAGGCTGAGGAGGGGCAGTACCAGACAGCAATCAACAAAGCACCTCTCTCCCTTTGTTCTCAGAAGTGCAGACTGCAGGCAGCTGTGGCTGAGATTATAAACAATTCCTAGAGTGTTGCAGTGCAACAAAAGTGTATGGGGCAGGTGGCCTCTGTGACTGTCAGATTGTTCACAGGTAACTGGAGGCTGGTCACAGGCCATGTGCAGTCAGGGCTGGCCTTTTGAGCTGGGCCCAGGTCCTGGTCATCAATTTTCTGAGGGGCGCATGGAGCTGTGTGCATTATGGTTATGCCAACAGCAGCGCCCTTCTCACATTGCTACAGCCTTATCCTTGTCCCTGCCTGTTTCTTTCTGTCTGATGTGCCAATTTAAAGTGGTTTTAGTACTTCATCATCATATGGCAGGTGATGTTTTTAACACCCCTTTAGCCCCCTTCCTTACCCTCCCTTCACCCTCTGACCCCTGCTGGCACACATCATCAAACCCATCATTTGCCTGGGCAGCTAAGCTAAATGTGATTTAGGTGAGCTCCGGGAGGTCTGGGATGTTTGTGTTCAAGTGCGAGTCCCTGCTCATCCAGGTACTGAAGAATGTACACAAAAGTAACCCTCTGCTGCCTCATTCAATTCACTACCATCAGCAAGGGTGCCAAATGTCTCTCGCCCAGGGCGCTATCTTAGCAAAGGCTGGCTCTGCCTGCAGGGCCATTAAAGTAGCGCTTTTGCGCGCTGAAGGCCCTGTGAATTAAAGAAGGGAGACAAGAAATTCTTTAGTCTTCTCGTCCCCCCCACCCTTGTCCCCTGCGTCCCCCCGACTCCAAAATCTGGGGGGGATATGCCCCCTGCATCCCCCACACTTCCTATGCCCATGTGTGAAGTCTCTCCCACTTCAAAGGCGCAACTGGGTATAAGTACTGTCCCTCTGTCACCACCAACTCAGTACACTTCTACACCTGAGTAGACTCTACCGGGAACGAAGTACTGCTGTGCTGCTAAAAGGACTGACATTTGGCTGGACTCTGCTGGATTGGCTGTCCTCCTGTGCCTGCTCTTCTGGCTGCTGCTCCCTTGCCTAGTGGTGAAAAGGACTGGACCTGACTTTCTAAATCCCCAGAACCAAGTGAGTCCAAGGGCTTGGTGGCTTGCCTCCTGTTCTGAAGTCTCAAGGGCATCAAAGACTTCATTCAACCCTGCTTCAGCTGCTGGTCTGTGCCACCTGTGAGTCCTGCTCTGCCAAGAGGTGCCAATTCAGTCCTGGGCCTTCAAGCTGTTTTCAGCCAAAATCCATGCATCGCCTGCCTTTCAGTGGGCAAAACCAATGCTTTTGCCTTCTATGCCGAGGCAGTGCAGCTTCGAAGACTTAGACGCCGACTCGGGACCTGTCTGCGAGACTCAATGACAACGCAGTGTCTCCATTGTAAGGGGTTCGATGACGACGTGGGATCTGATTGCGAAGCTCATTGACTACGCAGTGCCGTCATCGTTTAGGGGCTCAATGATGATGTAGGACACTTCTGCGTGGCTTGGACCGACACAGTTGCTCCTTGACGTCGACGAATCCTCTGGAAAGGTACTGTTTTCAGCGGGACCTGTGTGGCTTCTATATTCGATGTGTGCTCCATCGCAGTCGGCTTGATTTTTCAGATTTGACCTTGTCCTGCACAACCTCAAGTAAGCTCTAAGCGCTATTGACTTTTAAGCACGATATTTCATTTTAATCTTTAAAAATTCATAACTCCGGGTCTACTTATTGGATTCTTTTAGTTTTGGTCTTGTTTTGTTCATTAGATTAAGCTCTATTTGTCTAACCTGGTGTGGAGCATTTTTGTGCAGTGTTTTTCACTGTTTTACTGTAATAAGTGTTGCACACAGACTTTACACATTGCCTCTTAAGGTAAGTCTGACTGCTCTGTGCCAAGCTACCCGAGGGTGAGCACAGGTTTAGTTAGGTTTGTATCTGACTTACCCTGACTAAGACTGGTGGTCCTACTTGGACAAGGTGCATAACTCTGCCATCTAGAGGTCCCATTTCTAACTTTCGGGATACAGGCTGCATGCACTAAATGGGCAGGACAAGGAAATGGCAAGTGGCATTTCCAGACTTTTGACCAAAATCCAACTTTTTTTTTAAAACGAAGGGGACAAGGGGCACTCAAAGGTTCAGCATGCAAGCCCCTAGGAGATCAAGCAAGCAGAATCGGTATGCAGTTCCTTGGGGAGAAAAGAAGGAGAAGAAGAGGCTGGGTCGGTCTATTACCCTGACCCTGTGGTGGAGACAGGCTGTCTCCCAAATTGGGAAATGGGGACCTCACACACCCATCTGGGTGTCATGCTTCATAATAGGGCTAGCTCCTCATCAGGCCGGTGCAGCAATGCCTGATGGGCACCCTATGAGGGGCTCTTTGTCAAAAATCTTTTTATACCAGGCTGTAGGGTGCAGTGTGGGTATGGGGCCTTGTGGTGTTGATGTGGGTGACAGGTGTGAATAAATAGTGTGGGGGAGGCTAAAATGGGGCTCAGTGGTGCTCCAAATCCAATTTAATCAGGGAGCTCACTGGTCCCAATTAAAAACAGGAAAGGTGAGCCATCGCTGAGATAATGTCCAGTAGTGGCTATGAAGTAGTGGTCGACATGTTTCTTGCCTGGTGTGTCTGGGGGATCACGTGGCAATTCTTCAGCACCAATATATGTACACTGTCTACACAGTGGTTTGTTCAATATTAGTGTCACATGTAAACCAAGCACTACAAGCAACCTAACAGTGAGGTATCTTATAAGTAGACCAGCCTAAAGAAATGAATTTTTTTTTTTACAACAGCATAAATGGTAATAAGCAAAATTACAATTAAAAACATCCTCTAAGGAAACAGTATGCAAAACAGCATGCTCAGGTAGGTTAGTAGAACTCATAAGTAGTCCATTCAGTGAAAAAGGAGGAGGCATAGTGGCACACGTGAAGCACATCTATGGACTGAGGTAAGTCTGGTGGTAAAACAACCACCTCGGAATGTATACAGCAAAACACTCACCCCATTAGGGCGATTACCTAGCTCCTTCAAAAAACAGGCGGAGGGCACGTTAATATTATTAACGTCCTAGTAGTAGAAGAAAAATGAGAGAAAAATTAAGAAAAAAGTCAAGTAAGCAGAGGTTGCCGGGAGCCAGTCTGTGTAAGTTGGGAATGACCGGAAAGGGCGCTGGCCTCGGGGGCACTGAGTGGCGTCCAGGTCAAGTAATTAAAAGGAAGTACTCATGGTTCAGACGTGGCTGCCTTGACGGGAACCTAGCTCGCACTCCGCCAGCTTGGAGGAGTGGAGTAGGGGTGGGTAGCCCAGCATAATTAACTATAAAAGGCGCAAGGTGAGTGCGGGTCCCCGAGGGACCGGAAGACGTCTAGTCATGTGCAGCAGGGCACTAGGAGTGTTAGGTTACTACGGCTAAGCTCGTTGACAGCGGGCGCCATGTTGGGAGAGGGGAAAATGTGAAATCGGCGGCAAGAACCGTCGGAATTATGGATAAAACCAATTTGGAGGCAAATGGGCGGTGCATCAATGAATACACGAAAATAAAAGGTATTTAGTGGGTTGAGCACACCACAAGAAGCGGGAAGCGCTAATGGAGACCCGGATCAATGTAGGACAAAAGGGACAATGGTGCGACATGTGTCCACAGCACCTTAGATTAAAATAAAAGGACAAAGATGCTAAGATTACCCAAGATACATACGTGTAAAATAAGGTTGATAAGTTGACAAAACGCCATTTTGCACACATGGGGATCGTCAGAAGGGGTCGCTGGAAACACAGCATGTTTCGGAAGGGGTGCAGGTGGTTGGCAAATGAGGTAACCCCATAGGAAAGACCAGGGAGGACCACTGGTAGGGGCCAGTTATAAAGTAAGCCTGTGGGTCCCTTAAGTGGGCAAAACACCTGAAATTAACCCACAGGCTGGGCCATTAAAAAGTTTTGAAGCATCAGGATGTGAGTGCTTATGTGTATTAAGAAGGAAGGTGCCCTAGCAAAATGTTTATTTTGCCAGGTCAAAATTACCGTTTTAAACTGCACATATAGGCTGCAGTGGCAGGCCTCAGACATGTTTAAAAGGCTACTGGAGTGGGTGGCACAATTAGTGCTGCAGGCCCACGAGTAGTATTACATTTACAGTTGTAGTATTAATATTACAGTACCAGTAGTCCCACTTTACCAGAGACTTACAAGTAAGTTAAATGTGTCAATGGGGTATAAACCAGTGTTTCCATGTTTTACATAGCAAGCACAGGCACTTTAGCACGATTTAACAGTGGTAAAGTGCACAGGGTCCTAAGGCCAACAAAAACGAGATCAGAAAAAGTGGAAGAGTAAGGCAAAATGTTTGGGGAAATACCACCCTACGGCTGACAGAACTAACACTTACACATTCAGCCATTCTCCTACTCACCGCACAATTATAATATTCAAGAAACGAAAAGCGCAAGACATCCCTCAACCCCTAAACATTAAAAAAAATACATGTTTTTTTACTGAGCTCTGTTAGGTATGTTTAAATTATTAACATCTCAAAAGGTTCTTTTTGCATGTCAGGATGGCAGCTGACCAAAACATGAGAACCTTACCCTTAGCAGAAATCCAGTAAAATCAGACACAAAGAAAAGAAAGGTAGAAAGGAAGATAGACACCCTTAGAGAGCCATTGACAACATAAGATATAGAAACACAGCAGGAGGGCGTGAGAAAAATACTGAGAAAGTGAGGAGAATAGACAACTAGACTACAGCCAAACACCAAGGAGGATAAAGTCCTCGCAAATTTGTGCTTGTCTTACTCTCGTGCTCCTCACGCCTTTTCACTCCCAAAACCTTATGTTATTATACACCAGATTTTAGTTTTTTTTTTACCTTTCCTTAATGGGCACATTAAGCACTTTAATTTGAAACAGCAGCATGTTAAAGGGTCTAGTGAATTCATTTTTGTAATGCACTATACAATAATTTTGATTTTATTTTGCTGATAATTGCCAGCTCTCAGATCTTTATTATACTTACATTGCCTGCATTCCGTATACCTAATTAGACTTTATATCATGCTAAATCTCAAAGAAGCTATCAGAAATTGACGGGTGTTAATTTTCTTTTAGAATTTCAAAATTTGGGTGCTTTGTCAGACTTCCGGTCTTCCCACCATGAACTATATATGCATATGTTAATCTGGGTCCATAGTAAAATGATGGTACTCTGAAATGTAAGCTTGGCATTAATAGTCATCACCGTCTTGATTTAAATATTGTTAAATAACTTGCACTATTACTCCAGTGACTTTTATGATTGTGGTGAGTGGCGACCATGTCCTTGTCGGTGGCATTATGTTTGGAGTATGTCAGGCATGCATGATTGTTATGAAAATGTACACCTCAAGATATAATATAGGGGCATATTATCAACGGCCAGCGATAATTATCGCTGGCCGTTCACAGCGTGAGAATAGTTATCGCCGGCTACCGCAGATAATTATCGCCATGCTAGCGCTGTATTAAAAACGCATAGCGCAATGGCGATAATTATTCCTGCGATAGCTTGTTTTCCATGGAACATCGCTGGTTTTCCAGCGATGTTCCATGGAAAACGGCGATAACCTTGCTGATACGACCCTGTGGTCGTATCAGCAGAATCCACCTCCCATGAAAAGTATGCTTAAGTCAGGAATTTAACAGACGTTAAATTCCTGAGTTAAAGCTGAGGTAGCGCGATTTCTTTTATCGCTGCACCTCCTTGTTAATATCGCGAAGCTGCCTTCGCGATATTAACTTGTGTTGTTTTCACAGCCACGCCTTCTTTGCATCTCATTAGCGATGCAAGGCGAGGCTGTGAAAAACGGGCTCTACATCAAGGAAACACGCGCTAGCGTGTCTTTGATGATATTGCGATATAATTATCGCCGCTTTTCGCCCGAAAACGGACGCTAAAGCGGCGATAATTATATCGCCAGCCCTTGATAATATGCCCCATAGTCTTTATAAAGTTAGGTACGTCTGCCTTCTGATGAAAATAGTAGCTGCAATTGCTATAGTGCTCTAAGTAAATGGTTCCTAGAACTTGACAGATCCAGTAACTTGTTTTATATGGAGCTTCAAGCCACAGGCCTGCCACTTCTAAGTGATGTGCATTACATGTGTTACTTTCAACCAATTTTTTGGCATACAGTTTTCCCTTCACGGAATGATGGAACGCTTTATTTTGTAAGACTGGATCTTATGACCTGCATCTCACTGCAAGTGCCAGCAGTGAGAGTTCAATTCATTGTCCTATCGATGGTTGCAAGTTTTTCATTTTTTTAAATAATGCATCTTGTTGTCCCTAGGAAGATGGGTTGCATTTAGAAAATATGCTGTATTTAAAAGCAATCACAAATATTATGGTCTCTTGACCATAGCAGGCCACCATCCCTGTGACTATAGTCAATTGTAGATCGCCACAATTTGTGATCTGCCTCATTCATACAATGAGATAGTTCGAATTGCAACCCACTACGTTTCAATATGTTGTGAACCAACCGTTTAATACATAGGTTGTTTCACAGAATACCAATGCATTCAGTAGAAGTTGGTGTGAAAATTGCGACCACTTCTACCAAACCCATAATAATACATTCCAAATAAGAAATCAGAAATTGCAAATCAGAAATTGTCTCAATTTACAATTTCTTATTTGGAATATCAGTACAAAAGTCCCCATTTCTGGCATTATAAACCTGCTCTAGAAAGAGCACTGGATTTGAACAAGAGTTCATTATTCCTAGATCAGGAACTATCGTGAGATGATTTCCACTAGGTGGAGGGTCTTACAACCTCCACGCATACAAAGTTGAGTGAATTAATGAATGGAACATTTACTTAGTGAAATATACAACTAATGTTCTCTCTAGGTTGTTTAGTAATTAGGATGACATCATCTCACCTACTGATCACAATGCTTACATTTTAAATTTTAACATAAATGTATTATATTACACAGTCCCTGTAAACAATTAAAAGACAGAGTGATAACATACCACTATACTTACAAATGAGTTCAATATTTTTAGAATTATCTAACATACAAGCCCCAGAGCCAAGGAAAATTAAGGTGAACTAAAGGAAAACACAAACCCATTGCAACTGAAATTAGCATAATGGAGTTTGCAATAAACAAAAGAAGAAGGAGGTGTTTTGGGATTTTGACAAACTCGGAGCAAGATATAGAGCATTTGCAAGAGAAAGAAGCCCTTAATTTCTCAGTAATATCTGACATTCCCCAAATGTCCCAAACCTGGGAATTAGGGAACTACCGTTTGGCCCCTACAAAAAAACATTCCTTATGAACATCATTATTGTAGAAAGATAACAAGAGTCACAGGTAAGGAAACTGCACCTTTATTGGAGCAAGCAAGACAGCGTCCTTCCTTGCCCATTGCCTTTTCCAACTGCCACCCAACTCCCCTCACTACATTCCATTCTGGAATCTATGGTCTCCTGTCACCAAGACGCGATCACCATAGTTACCCAGACACCACATCTCCCTTCCACAATAATACAACAAATTTAAAACCAATACAATGAATAAAATTCCAAGAGGACTATTCTATCAGCACAAACATTGTTTGACCATCCTAAAAGAAATAACAATCAAGTTAACATTTGTTTCAGTAACCCCACTAGTTGAAGCATTAGTTTCACTCCGTACCATCTCATTACCAGTGCCTTCCCACCACCAATCCATACCATTTTCTTCTTCCCTTGGACTTTCACATCCTTTTGCCAATTCAAGATTTTATTACACCTTGCCATTCTACTGCAAAGCCAAATTTTCCCATCATCCAGCAAAGCAGACTTGGCATACACTTCTTTAACTCTCATTGGATCAGAGAATCTGTTCCATTCTTTTTTGTCTTCTGACCCAATTTCACTCTTACCCAATCACCAGCCAACAATTTCACATCTTTCACTCCATGTTTCTTGTCCTAATACAGCTTGTATGTTTCATGCATTTTTGCAAGATTGCTCCTCACAACCGCAGGAGACCATTTACTGCATATTATCAACTTCAACAAAGTCTTATTATCCATTGTAAGAGGGTCACTGCCCCTGAAAATTTTGAAAGGACTATATCCAGTTATTGTTGGAGTAATTCTGTATGCCCACATCATATTCATCAATTCTTTTTTCCAGTCTAAACCTGCACTGATAGCTGCTTGTATACTACCCATTATCACCCTATTAAAGTGTTCCACAATGCCATTTCCAGCAAGATGATATACAGGAGTTCTCTTCTGAACAACACCATTCCTCTCTAAGAACCTCATATATTTTTCAGATGTAAACTGAGGACCATTGTCACTGAGTACCCTTTTGGGAATACCTTCTCTTAAAAACAGTTTCTGTAAAAAGGATATGACTACACTAGCATCTGTAGTCTCAGACACTTCAATTTCTGGCCATTTAGAATAATTGTCAACAGCCACCATCACATATTTGGAGGTTCCCCACTCATCCAAGATGGGACCTAAAATGTCCACACTCAGTTCCTTCCATGGCCCTTTAGGTGTCCTAAAATCTCCCAGGGACGGCCTTAACAGGGTTTGACTTTTGTCCGCATTTGCACATATTACACAGTCCCTTGAAAATCTTTCAATGTCCATGTCTATTCCCGGCCACCAGTAGAACAGATTTACTCTTTTTTCAGCTTAACAATTCCCAGGTGTCCCTCATGGCATAGCTCTAAAATTCTAGATATTAATCTATCCGGGAGTATCAATCTGTCTCCTCTTAATACATAGCCAGACTCACTGATGGATCTTTCACTCCTGATCTCCCAAAGTTTTTTACATTCCTCATTCAATGCACCTTTATTGTTCCAGCCCTCTACGACCACTTGTTTTATTTTTTGTAAAACTTCATCTTGCTCATACTCAGTTTTCCATTCTTCATCTAGAATCGCTACATCACCAACTTCTACCACCGCCATACTGTAATTATCCCATTCCCCATTCCAATACAAGGTAAGGGAGATCGGCTTAGACAATCCGCAACTTGATTCTTTTTCCCAGGCAAATTCTCCACGTCATATACATAATCCAGCACTCTCAAAGTCATTCTGGCTATACGAGGTGTGACTTTGATACTACCTTCGAGCGTAGGGATTTCAATCAAAGGTTTATGATCCGTGCAGAGAACAAATCTTGATCCCACAGATATTGCCTGAATTTCTCCATTGCCCAGACTGCCGGCAACATCTCTTTTTCTATAACTGAAAATTTTACTCCGAGGGAGCCAAGGACCTGGATGCATATGCCAAAGTGTGTTCTTCCCCTAACTCAGAGATCTGAGTTAACACTGCACCTAATTCTTTACCATTTGCATCTGTAGTTACAACACAGCAAGATCCAATTTCAAATCTCTGTAAAGGCACCGCAGACACAATATCTGTTTTCATTCTCTTAAAATATTTGCAAAAATAGGGGTACCCCTGAATAAAATTTCCTAAATCAGGGTCTGAATACCAAATGTGAACAAGACATTTAGGAAATATAATAAAAAGTGGACCCTCAGGTGTACAGTAACAATATGTAAATAAATGATTATAATGAAGTATCAAAAATACACATTTTATTTATGCAAACAATATTTTTTATATTTGGTTTTTTATCTTTTTTGCTCAAGTGTAAATAAAAAGTATCAAAAAAACTATTTTCACAATGTTTATAATGTAATTATATTGAATTGTATATCAATCACAATATGAGTCCATGATCCCTACAATAGATGTTCAGACATACTCACTCATTCATACATAAAATATGTATTTTTGATACTTCATGATAATCGTTTATTTACATATTGTTACTGTACACCTGAGGGTCCACTTTTTATAACATTTCCTAAATGTCTTGTTCACATTTGATTCTCTTAAAATCCATCTGTAAATAATCATTCCATTCAAACTCCACTCTCACTTTCAGCAATTGTCTTAAACTGTGAGTTTTCATGGCGAAATTCTGCAAAACTTCGGCATAGAACTCTGCCAATCCCAGAAATGACCTTACGTCATCTTTTGAAGTTGGCAAGGGGGCATTCTTAATTGCCTCAACCGTGTCCTTTGGAGCTATACCCTTATAGATCACTTCATGGCCCAGATATGTTACAGAATTTAATGCAAATTTGCACTTCCTTAACTCTGCTGTGAGACACTTCTCAGACAATTTCCTCAAAACTAATTTCAATCTATGATAATGTCCATTTTTGTCTCGGCCCATCACCAATATATCTTCCTGGAAGTATGTCATTCCCTCCGCTCCCTTGAATAATTTGTTCATAAGACACTCAAATACCACAGCCACTGACTCAAGGCCAAACGGCATGCGCACAAATCGATAACACCCAAAGGGAGTGATAAATGCTGTTAAATATCTGCTTGAAGGATGTAACTGTACCTGGTGATAAGCCGAGGTCAAATCTATGGTGGCAAACCATTTTATACCTTTTGTCTTAGACAGCAGTTCATCAATTTTTGATAGAGGAAACTTATCAACAACAATATTTTTGTTCAATTTGCATAAGTCAATGTGGAGACACAACAGCCATCAGGTTTTCGGGCTACTACCATGGGCGCCAACCATTCGGCACACTCCACAGGTTCTATTAGCTCCTTGTTTTCCAATACTTTCAGTTCCTTCATTACACTTTCTCTTTTGTTCAAAGGTATGTTGCAGACTTTATGAATCACAGGCTTGGCACCATCCTTCAGGATGATTTTATGAACAAACCCACGAGTTTCCCAATTTCCCTTGAAAAAACTTCAGGAAATTTTCCTTTGATGTGTGCCACATCCTGTTCCAAACGTTCTTCCAACCGTAACACCTGCTCACCACTGTTAGGATTCAGAGTGATTCCCAAATTACCTTGATCCACTCACCCTAACACTGACGATCCCTTTTCTGCCACATAAAGTTTCCCTTGAGTGGTCCTGCCCTTAAATTCAAATTCCAAGTCTCTGTACCCAACCATAGGAATTCTTTCACCCGTGTAAGCAACAGGGTGAATGTCAGACGCCATTAATTCCTTTCCCAATACGCTTGCAAATTTATCCTCCTATACAGATCTTTGAATTATCGTATTTGGGGATCCGGAGTCGGCTACAATTTGAACACACACTACCAATCATCACCTCGCACCTGGGTTTCCTCCTGATGTTCCCTCCAATATCCAAAACGGTATTGTTGTAAATCATGAAAATAAGAGACTAATCCAGGTAAGTGTAAGCCTTCTTTATTCAGCCATCCACTCTCCGTCTCAACTGTCAATTCCGATCCCAACATTCCATGGCAAGCTCCTTTGGAATGTACAACTGGGGAACGTTACAGGGGTGGGAAAGGGTCATACAAAAGGGAAACAATGCACTAAATGAAAGGAGGAATCACAACACACCTCCCTTATATACAATGAGAAAACAATCAAACATTTCTGCATTTGACAATTCTATCAGAGCTCCATACCTGGCCATTCTCAAGCAAAACCACATTGTTGTAGGGTTTGCTCACTCGGCATGGAGGGTAAAACTTGCTTTGACTTTGGAGATCCCTGTTATTCCTTCTAATCTGTACCCAATCACCTTCCTTCCAAGTGGAATTTTTTACTCTGTTCTTCCTATCGTACCATTCCTTGTACTTGTTCTGATGTTGATCCACCTTCTCACTGATTTTAGCTTTATCAGAACAAACCCCCATACATCCACCCAACTAATTGGGGTTCAACTTAGTACAAGGTTCTCTTCCTCTAAGAGAAATGAATGGTGAAACGCCTGTGATGAGATTGGGTGAAGTATGGTATGCCCAAAGACAATCATGGAGAGATGTTTCTACATCGGGACCATTTGTGACTGCTAGTTGAATATGTTCTTTAATTGACCTATTGACCCTCTCAACTAGTCCATTTTCTTTTGGGCAATACAAAGCAGTTCTTTCATGTTTGATATTGAGGTTTTGCAAAAATTAATTCATCTGTAGAGATGTGAACTGGACACCATTGTCGGTGACAAAGGTGGATGGTATACCTTCCTTGCTAAATGCAACGTTGAGGAATTCTAAGACAATTTTTGTACTAGTGCTTTGAACACACTTATGCATAACCCAGTGAGATGTGTATTCAATCAAGACTAGCATATATTTCTTGTACATTCCTAACTTATCTATAGGGCCAATTATATCAATGGCAAGCTTACTCCATGGTTTTTGAGGTACAGCAACTGGTGATAAAGGGGACTTGTGTGTGCATTTAGATTTTTCACTTTTAGCACAGCTGTAGCAATTCTTCACAATCAGTTCCACTAAGGAATCCATTCTGAGGAACAAGAAATTTATTCTGACTCTATTTTTAGTCACGCTACGGCCTAGGTGACCTTCGTGTGCCAATTCTACAATTCTCTTTCTTAAATCCTCTGGAGGTACTATCTTGTTGTTATGACAAACTTTACCTCCCATGATACACAGTTCAAATCTAACTTCCCAAAAGTCTCTGATCTCCTCTTTGACTTCACTGCACATGTTTGGCCACCCATTGACAATCAACTCTTTGACCTTACTCAAATTCTTGTCTTTCTCCATACTTTTTCCCCATTCTTCTTCAGTTGATGCAGGTTCAATTACAGACAAAATGGGACTGTCTAATGTTTCTTCGGTTGATTCTACATGTAAAGGTGCCCTAGACAAAAAATCTGCAATTTTGTTCTCACCACCTGGCACATACTCAACCATGAAGCAGAAATTTTCCAGACCCAGTATCCTTTTGCATATGCGGGGAGTGCTGTGTTCCATTCCCTTAACTGAAAACATAAACGTAAGGGGCTTGTGATCTGTACGCATAGTAAAATTTAAGCCCCAGAGGAAGAACTTAAAATGTTTAACTGCCCAAAAACATGCCAGGGCCCCTTTCTCAATAACAGAGTAATTACCCTCTGCTTTGGTGAGGCACCTGGATGCAAAAGCAATACTTCTTTCTTCCTTACCATCTTTCTGCGAAAGTGTGGCACCTATGCCTTTGTTTGAAGCATCAGTTGTGAAGATGGTCTTTTTCATGGGGTCAAAAGTACCTAAAGCAGGTGAATTTACTATTTCTTCCTTCAAGGAATCAACTATACTTTTGTGTTCATCCTGCCACAGGAATTCCTTACTGTTTTTTAAAAAGATCACGTAAACATTCACACTTGCTTGGAAAATTCTGAATGTATTTTGCCGTATGTTCCTCACAACCCTAGGAAGGATTTCAGCTCATCTTTACTTTGTGGATAAGGGGCTTCCCTCACCGCACAAATTAAGCTGTGCTTAGGTCTAAAACCATCTCCTGATATAGTGTGTCCTAAATAATCTACGTAACTCTGATCTGACACTTATTTTGTTGCACTGTTAACCCTGCATCCATCAATTTCTTGAAAACGCATCTAAGGGTTTGGTCATGGGATTCTACCGTAGGTCCATACACCAATATATCGTCCTGGAAACAAAGAGTATCACTTACATCTTTCAAAATTTGGTGCATTATTTTCTGGAATACTGCTGCAGCCGATGCCAGGCCAAATGGCATTCTCAGAAACATGTATGCTCCATGTGGTGTAATGAATGCTGTCAGGGGTCTAGAATCTGGATGAAGGTCAACTTGGTGGTAGGCCATGGAGAGGTCAAAAACACTGAAATATTTAGCTTCTCCCATTGTACTAAGCATCTTGTTTATGTGAGGAAGCGGGTATCTTTCAACCCAGATATTATTGTTAAGACTACGCAAGTCCACACAAAAAACAAATGCCTTCTCCTTTAGCCTTGGATGCGATGACAATAGAAGCCAACCACTCTGAAGAATCAATCGGCTGAATAATACCCATAGTACACAATCTGTTCAACTCTTTCTCCAAGGGTTCCTTCAATAAATCAGGCACAGGTCTCGACTTATGCACCACAGGCCGGGCTCCTGCTTTTAACTTAATCTTATGCTGGCAATCACAAAGTAATCCCAGTTTTTCTGAAAACAATTTTGGAAACTCCTCACAAATTCTTGCACCAGCATTGTCTTTTTCCATTTAGAGATCTTGTTCCTGATTATTGTGGTTGAGAATTATACCTAACTCTTTTTGATGTTGCCATCCCAACAAATTTGAACCAGATTCCACAACGTAAATTTTTCCCACAGTAGATCTGCCTTTGAATTCAATAAGCATTTCCTTCATACCCACAAGTGGTATGGGTTCTTTAGTATAACCTGTAGGAGAGATGTCTGGTTTAATTAGCATTACATTTTCTCCTACATTCATTTTAGCAAAATCTGAATGACACAACAATGTGAATGGCGAACAAGAATCCGCATACATGATAACAGAATTACCGTCGAGGAACAACTCACATTTTGGATAAATGAAATTCACATTGCTCACTCTGTCCTTTACTTGGAAAACATATTTCTTTTAATTTTGAGTAGCCCAGCTAACTTCCATGATTTGTTCACTTCCTTTCTCAGCAATGTCCCTGTTGTTAATTTCCCCCTCTCTACAAACTCTCACAAAATGTCCTCTTCTGTTACATTTCTTGCATGTTACATTTTTCGCTGTACCTTGCAAATTATTTGCTAAATGATTGCTGCTACCACATCTGAAACACTTTCATTCTGCTGTAACTTACCAGAATTTATCACCTTATTCTTAACTTTACAGATTTGGCCTTCATCCACAATCTCTTGTACATTAGCAATCATTTCAGATGGAGATTTCATCTCCTTGATACACTTAGGGCCCGATTCTGATGCGGGTTGGAAAAGCTTCCCGACCGAGGGCCTGATTCTGATGCGGGTAGGAAGGCCTCCTAATGGCAGTTGCTCCTTCCAAATCGGATCGGGAACGTGTCTTCCCGACCGAGGGCCTAATTCTGATGCGGTTAGGAACAAATGTTCCCATTGAAGTCAATGGGAGTTCAACCAAATCGTATCTGGAAGCATCCGGATGCATCCTACTCCGCCGGTCGGACTTTCCCGATCCGAGTGGGTCGGAAACCATTTCCCAACCGATTCAATCGGGAAGCTTTTCCAACCCGCATCAGAATCGACCCCTTAGCTGTGTGTACCACCGATTGTGCAATGGAAACCGCCTCTCTTAGAGCGGGGTTTTTTTTTTAGTTTAAAGTGAAAGTTTATTGAAAGAACTTGCAATGATAACAATTAAAAAGTCAGCAGAAAATCATTAAGAAAATACAGAATTACATAACTTGAAAAATAAAAATATATGATAAACACCAGCAGAGAAATATTAAAAAGTAAGTGATAAGGTAACAAAAACAAAATGCACATTAAGAACTCAGATAAAATAAAACTTAGCATACTTAGATAGAAGAAAACATTCCAACAAAAATTACATCATGGAGGTTTAGGAACTTCTTCAATTCGTGGGTCATGAGAATTTGTGGTAAGTGCAGACTTGTCTAAAAAGGAGGTGATTGGGAACCACAAGTAATCTCTTTTAATGACTAATGAAACAGGTTGAACATAAGTTCTATCAAGCCTATGTTGATAACATATACCATACCACCATGCTTGAAAGGATATTAAAGAAGTATCTTTCCAAAATTTAGTAATCTGCTGGAAAGCTACCGCTAAAAGTAAATCAATTATGTGAAAGTTGTCATATTGAGATGACCAATAATCTGAAACACTGCCCAGAAAGAGACTAACAAAGTTAAAGGGAGAGTGAGAGTTAAAAATTAAATTAATTTGTTTCCAAACTTTTAACCAAAAGGTATAAATATGCGGGCATTCAAATAACATGTGTTTGAGATCTGCAAAAGGGTGAGAACATGACCAGCATTTAGGAGAGAGGGACGGGTTTAACTTATGAAGTCTGACAGGTGTAATTAGTAATCTATTATATATAAAAAATAATGTTTGAGTTGTGTTAGCCGCTCTAGAGGACTTCCTTATTTTAGGCCAAATCTTATCCCACATGGAAATAGGAAAGACAGATTGAAAATCAATTTCCCAAAAAATTTCAACATCAGTTTTATCTCTATCTATTGGTACTAGATTAATATGCTTATAAATTTGAGACGCCGAGGGTAGAGTATCTAATAAATTGGGAAGAAGGGAAGAGGAAGAGGTAGACATATGGTCAGAAGAAAGAGTATGATAAGCTTTTTGTATTGCTAAAATAAGTAAGTTATAGTTATTCTCATATGAGGACGGAAATGAGAAGAGTGATTGGGCATCTGAAAAGGAGAGACTAGAACCATCCTGGTATATTTGAAATACATGCTTTAAACCTTTAGAATGCCAGTTTTTCCAAAAAATGACTCTATTTTTAACTTTAATCAGTACATTATACCAAACAGAGGAGGCTAAAAATGTCTCTCTAGATGATTTGAATGACATAAAAATAGGGGAAAGAATTCTGCAAGTGTTCTTAAAAATTGGAGGATAAGAAAGATGGTTTAGAGGAAAAAGATAAACAGTCTAGCATAGAAAAGGGATTTAGAAAAGATTTCTCCAGATCCGCCCATAGGGGTATGGGAGTATCAGCATGATCCTGTAATAAAAAGGCAGATTGTTTAAGACAAAATGCCTGATGGTATTTGATGAAATCTGGAAAATTAACACCTCCCAGCAGTTTTGGTTTTTTAAGTTTACATAAGGACATCCTAGATTTTTTCCCATTCCATAAAAATTTAGATAAAATTGAATTAATTGTTTTAAAATAATAATTGGGAATATTAATCGGTATTTTAGAGATGTAAAATAGTATAACAGGAACAAGCATCATCTTGATGGAATCAAGACGACCCCACCAGGATAAAAAAAGAGGATTCCATCGACAAGTAAGGTCACGTAGTGTTGTAGATAAGGAATTCATGTTCAGAGTGATAGAGTTTTTAACAGAATCGGAAAACAATAAGCCCAGATATTTAATGTGACCCGGATTCCAATGAAAAGAAGAAACCTTGAAATCAGCATGAAAACATAACCTATTCAATGGAAGAATTTCGCATGTATCAATATTTAACTTGTATCATGAAACCTTTGCATAGTTATCAACTTCTGATAAGAAAGCAGGTAAAGATGATTGAGGATTAGACATAAAAAGTAAAATATCATCAGCATAAGCTGAGACTTTAAGTTGGGAGCTCCCATAAGAAAAGCCAGTGATTTGGGGATTAGAACGTATTTTTATTAAGAAAGGCTCTAGGGCAAGGATAAATAATAAGGGGGACAAAGGGCAACCTTGACGAACCCCTCTACCTAAAGGAAAAAAGTTAGATATAAGACCATTAGCAAAAATAGCAGATTTGGGAGAGGAATAAAGTAAAGACACAAATTGGATGAATTTGGGACCAAACCCGAACCAAGAAAGAGTATCAAAAATAAAGGACCAATTAACCCTATCGAATGCCTTTTCTGCATCCAAGGCAATCGCTGCAAGGGAGGATTTATAGGATCTGGATTTACTAATAACATTAAAGAAGAGACGAATATTGTCTGAAAGAAGTCTACCTTTGATGAACCCACTTTGTTCTCTTCCAATTAAATGGGGTAGAAATTTCTCCAAACGTAGAGCTAAGATTTTTGCTAAAATCTTATAGTCCAAATTAATCAGAGAAATTGGACGATAATTCTTACATAATTTAGGATCTTTTCCTTCCTTTGGAAGAAGGCAAATTAGTGCCTCTTGAAAAGAACCACAAGATGATTTGGTTGAAATAAAATAAAGAAAAAGTTGATGTAATTTAGGTATGAGGAAAGAGGAGAAAAATGAATAAAATTCGATAGAGAAACCGTCGGGACCCGGAGCTTTACCTTTTTTAATAGATTGGATGGCTGTGGAAATATCATGGGCCTGAATATCTTGTTCTAGTAAAGAAAAGTCTAAATCAGAGTGTGAAGGTGGTGAGATGGAAGATAAATAGGTAGAGGCATCATGTGCGTCCGATTGGACCTCTGGGGAGTAAAGTGTTTGGTAACATTTTGTAAATTCTGAAAGAATATCCTCGCTTTTATGAAAAGTTTGATTAGAAGGAGAAAGAATAGAATCAATAATAGTACGCTCTTTTTTAATTTTAAGATAATTTGCAAGAAGTTTACCCGATTTATTTTGACCACCATAGTATTTCGAACTTGCCTTGAGAAGAAAAGAGTTAGCCGTATCAGTAGAGATCCGATTAATGTCAAATTTGGCTTTTAATAGATCATTCAAGACGGTTGAAGAGTGGGAGTTGTAATAGGAGTATTCTAGCCTCTTAATCTGTGAAGTAAGAATGTTTAGCTTATTAGCAGCTGATTTACGTTTTGAGAGACAAATTTAATAATAAAGTCCCTAGAAGCGGCTTTAAAAGTATCCCAAACAATTTGAGGTGTAATCTCAAGGGTTTCATTCTCCTTAAAAATGTATGGGCAAACTGCTCAAACGAGCGAGTAAAATGTGGATCTGTTAGAAGAGAATTATTAAACCTCCATCGTCGAGGACCTTGAAGCGGGGAAGTAGTTCTAGATCTAATATTACTGGAGCATGGTCAGATATCAATATTGAACCTATTTCAGAATCTATAACTCTCTGGGCAAGATTATTGGAGATAAAAATGTAATCTAACCTAGATTGAGAAAAGTGAGGGGGTGAAAAGAATGTATACTCTTGGAGAGTGGGATTACATAATCTCCAAGCATCAATTAGAGATCTTTGGGAAAAGGTAGATGTAAATTGAGAATGTATGTAAGAGGGAACAAATTTAGTCTTGGATTTTCTATCTAGGATAGGATCAAAAACCACATTGCAATCCCCACCCACAATTAAATATTCATCAGAGTAAGTCATCAATTTAGATAATACACCGGGCCAAAAAGTTTTATCAGGAGTGGTAGGAGCATACAAATTAACAATAGTTACAGGAATTTTATCCACAGTTAAGGAAACCGAAATCCATCTGCCCTCACAATCAATATCTTGGGTAAGCATTTGTACATTAAGACGTTTGTGACATAGAATGGCTACCCCATTACGTTTCCCTGAGCCTGGAGAGGCAAAAACCTGACCCACCCACTGTCGTTTCAATTTAGCAATTTCTTTCTCAGCAATATGTATTTCCTGCAACAAAACAATATCTCCTTTTAAAGAGGAAAGATAAGACAAAACTCTTTGACGTTTTATAGGAGACCCTAAACCTTTAACATTCCATGAGACTATTCGTAACGTCATTTATCAGATAACATGAATTTAAAAATGTTACCA
Source organism: Calotriton arnoldi (assembly GCA_963921515.1). NCBI lineage: Eukaryota > Metazoa > Chordata > Amphibia > Caudata > Salamandridae > Calotriton > Calotriton arnoldi. Next base: position 92,315 of record CAWUFW010021457.1, on the reverse strand, counting down.
TATAAGAAAAAAGCAACAACTGGCGCATTATTAGAACAATAGAAAAAGTGGAATAACCGATAACTTTGAACCAATAAGAGCAAGATGAGGAAATTTGCAAATAGAAAAAAGAAAAAAGATAAAGAGTAAAAGATAGAAAAAAGATAAGAGAAATAGCAATAGAAATCACCAAAATAAAAAGGTATTGAATCAAGAAGACGATATAGACACAGTAAAAGGAAAAATGATATGGCCCATTGTAGGAAGAGAGAAAGTGAAAAAAGAAGAGAAGAAAAATAGATATAAAGGAGAATTAAGGAAACAAAGAGAAACCAACACCATGTATGTACTACAAAAACTAACATACCAAAGTCACACAAGGAGATCGAGGGTGATGGAGCCACAAGGAAGGACGGCACATCACACCGGAACTCCAATGATGGGAACGGGAGGGAGACAGAATATCACCAAACAAACGGATAATCACATGAGTGAACATGCGAAAGTTAAACCTGAGGGAAATAAAATAAAATAAATTAGACATAAAGCCACAAGATATATTATAAAAGCTCATAGTTATGACACTTTAGTAAGAGGAAAAGACACAACAACATGAAAAAATACAAGAGTGTCAAACAATATGTCTAGAAACTTCCATGTCTTCTTGTCTGCAATTCTCCAAAAATCGTTGAAGTAAGCCGGGGTCTTCATAGGTTGTAGTTTTATTCTTATAAGTAACCTTAAAGAGGCAGGGGTGAAAAAGACCATATCTAGCATTGATACTCCGCAACGCCGGTCTCATGTCCAAAAATTGCTTCCTTCTGTCCGCTGTGGCTTTAGCATAGTCCTGTGTGAAAAAGAGATTGTACCCCTGCCATGAAATCTTTCCTTTGGCTTTGGCAGCTTGTAATATCTTCAATAAGTCTGTATACTCCAAAAAATATAATATCACTCCTCACGGTTTATTTGATGTACTCGTCGATTGCGAGAGATGACCCAAGCGGTGAGCGCGTTGGATATTCAAGGAGGGAGAACTGGAGATGTCGAGTAATTTTGGAAGAAAGGATTGGAAGAATGATATTGGATTCGCTCCTTCAAGACCTTCCACCAGACCATAAATACGGAGGTTGTTTCGTCTGTTACGATTTTCAAGATTTTCGACCTGCTTTTGAAGAGATAAAATCTGTGACTGTATTGGAGGAACTTGAGCTACAGTCGATTGGAGCGAGTCCATTTTACTTTCTAGATGAGTCACTCTTCCTTCCACGTGAGACCACTTATCGTCTAATTGTTGAAGACGTAGATTAGTCTCTTCCATATAGGGTCTGAGAGCTTGAATTTCTTCCAGAAGTATCTCCATTGAATTAGGAGGAGGGGATACCGTTGGTGAAAGGGGGTCCTGTTTGACCCTTTTCACAGATGATTGTGTCGAAGTAACAGGCATTTTTGATGACACTTTCGACACAGGAAGTGAAACATTAGATGTAAGGAGATTCAGCGAAGCTTGATCTGGATCGTCCATATTGTCTTGGAGAACGTTAAACGGATTGTAGTCTGCCATCGGAGTAGAGGACATTGCTTTAGAACGTTGCGTGTTTTTCATTCTCCCCATACATGAAGAATTTATGCAAGCAGAAATAAAAAACCTTGAGGAGACAGAGTATTTATGCGTACTGAGCACAAAAATTAAAAGTCCCAGGAAATTGGAAAGAGAAAGTTCAGCAATCTTGCATAGAGCGGTTCATGGAAGTTCTGGCCTTTCATCAAAAATGTATGCAAATGTCCATCATATAATTTTTAAGAAATTATATCGTGCTATCTCCTCTCCTGAGGAGAAAATACCGCTCGTGGCAGAAAAAACAAAATGGCGGACGCGAGTCACGAAACGCTCGCGTCAGCCCTAAAAGTGAAAAAATATGTCGACGCTTACCGCGAGCGTCCCGTTGACTTGATCATGGCATCGGCGGCATATTCACACACTCAGCAATATCCTCCGAGTCTGCATAACGCCGCAATTTGCCGCCGAAATTCATCGAGAGCTCCCGTCCCCTCACGGAGCTCACGGAAGTGCGGCCATCCTCGGCGGCACCTAAGCCACGCCCCCTAGAGCGGGGTTTTTATGCTAACAACTTTTCTTGAATACGCATGTTATTCGTGCAACGAACTAGCTGATCCCTGATTAGGGAATCTGTGAGGTTACCAAAATCACACAACTTACTCAGACCCCTTAGTGCTGCAATGTAATTACTTATGGACTCCTGTTTTACTTTATCACCAAAATGTAATTCTAACTTAAGTAATGTAATTGCGTAGATATCCAACACTTCTTGTTCCCCTTCTCCCCCATTATCAGGTTCAGGTAATGTCTCATAAAATTTCCGGCCATATACCCCCAAATTATGTAACAGGATATGCTGTTTACGTAGAGCAGTGAATCTCTCACCCCCAATAGCAATTAAATAGGATTTGAAAAGTTTAATCCAGTCTTTCCAATGAATGTCTGGTTCACCTATTTCATTAAAAAATGATGGAGGTTGACTCATGCTCGCAGCAGCCATCATTCTGAACAATAAAGTCAAAAGAGAAGAATTCCTTAAGAACTTAGGCAAAATCACAAATCAGGACACACTGTATAGAGATGTGTGTCCTCGTTCTAAAATGGAAGTATGTATGAAGTAGGTGCTCCATCAATAACCAGTACGTATAGTGAAAACGACACTATAATAGATTAGTGATTACTACAACATGTAAATACTAACCCAGGCCTGGTTTCAAGAATAGCATAACGTTTCTTTAATCTGGAAGTAATGAAAGTACTTAAGGCTTGAAAATGAAGATACTTGCATGAACGGCATAAGGAAACTGTGGGGCCAAAAAAAGGAAGGATGTCTGCATATGATTGCGTAACTCTTGAATTACGAGGTTACGCGATTAATTTATCCCCAGAGGCACTGAACATGCCAAACCCCAGGGCAAACCTTGAATTAGCAAATTCCTTTCCTGACAGATCTGCTGCGGCTCCGACATGCACAGGCACAGAGGCGCGGAGGGAACTTCCTGACTGAAATAACCTCCACACAGGCACAGAACCACCTTCCTTAACTGAAGCGAAAACTGACACTACGGCTCCGACACGCACAGGTGCAGAGGAGCGGGGCAAACTTCCTGACAGGAACAACCTTTCCTGACTGAGCTATAAAAGTCGCTGCAGCTCCAGCACGCACAGGCGCAGAGGCGCGAAGAGCTTTGTGACTAGAACAACCTCCGCACAGGCGCACAACGACGGTGTTCCTTAATCCGGTTCAGTGAAGATCGCTGCAGACCACACAATACGCTGTTTCAAGATCCCGGCACAGGCTTCCCTCAGCCACACGCACCGTGAAGAAGGAAGAAGGTATACCTCAGCGCAGTCTCATCAGAGCTCCGGAAAGTGAGGATTCCTCAGGATGCGGCAATTCCACAAGAACTCAGACACTTGCCCAAAATTACAACTGCGGTACACTTTATTTGGCTGTTGGACATCGCAAAATGCTTCATGAAGTGGTAAACATACTCCAGAATGTGAACCAATGCCACTCCCTTATTTCCAGATGATGAAGGCATCAAAAGTCAATGCAATTGGAGAGAGCACTCAAAGGGGAGATGGCTGGACTGCCCCCTTCACAGTCGATCATCGCCAGTGTTGTAAATCATGAAAATAAGAGACTAATGCAGGTAAGTGTAAGCCTTCTTTATTCAGCCATCCAGTCTCCGTCTCAACTGTCAACTCCGGTCCCAACATTCCATGGCAAGCTCCTTTGAAATGTACAACTGGGGAACGTTAGAGGGACATGGAAAGTGGCATACCAAAAGGGAAACAAGGCACTAAATGAAAGGAGGAATTACAACAGGTATCCTCTATATTTAGAACACCATCTTCGCCAGATGAATCATCCTCCCCCACAACCCCTTCTTCATTATCCAACACACATCCAATAGTTTTTTTCACTCTTATTATTTTTTCTCATGCACAACTTTGCGAAATGTCCCGCAATTCAACAAAAGGTTCACTTGGATCTAACTGCAGGACAATTTCTATCTCTTGCCATGTGGCCTTTGTTCCCACATTTGAAACATATAGGACATGTATCCTCCACATCTTGTTTTACCTCCACGCTTCTCTTCCACTCTGGTTTTTTCCCCACTCTTTTTCTCAAAATGTTTCCAATCCATCTTTGTATGCGAAATCTTACACACTACATCGTCCACACCACCCTTTTTTACTGCTGCTTTCGCACACCATTTTGACATTTCCGCCTTTTTTACCAAGGCTACAATTTCCTTCAAAGGTGAATCCCCAGACATCCACAACTTTTCTTGAATGCTCTCATTACTTGAATGCATTACCACCTGATCCCTAATGTAATCATTATGCAGAACACCAAATTTACAAGATACAGCTAATTTCGTAAGTGCTGCCACATAGCCTTCAACTGATTATTTATTGGTTTGTTTTCTTTGAAAGAAAGTATATCTGTTGATAGCAACACACACCATAGGGTGGTAACGTGCATCCAAATCATCTAAAGCATCTTCAAATACATTTGCCCTTTCACCTGGTCTGTCCCTTTTCTCCATCTGATTATATACTCTAATACCTTCATGACCAAGACTATGTAAAAGGAATTTCTTTTTTCTTGACGGTGAAAACTCTTCATCATTCTCCTCCTCTAAAGCTGAGATATAGTTAATGAAGTACTCCTTCCAGTCCGACCATTTCAATTGTGGTTCTCCAGGATGTGGAAGGAACGGTACAGGTGGAGTTAATCCACTATTTTGAGCACACATGATTTAGATGTAACTGCAACTTAAACTGCAATAAATTAATTTAAGAATGCTCTATCATTAGAATTTAACTGTATACAATATAATATATGCTTAATAATCCAGTTATGTGTATACCACCAATATGTTTAAGTACTGCACCGTATTTATTCAGCTATGATGTGTGCAAATCACCGAGACTTGCAGATGTGCAGCTCACCGAGACTTGCACAAACAATTCCCTACAATGTGCAAATCATTGAAAATTCACTCTATAATGCTGTGAAATACCTATTGCATCTTACAACAGTACCGTAAGTTTACCTTGAAAGTGTGCACATCACTGTTGAAACGCACTGTAATGTACAGCTGTTTTCCTGATCTGTGTTGTCTCCATGACAGCCACAGAGCAACTGCTTACTTTAAAATGGCCGTCACGTACAGCGTGCATACTAGGAAAGCAAGGCCATGTCACTGCCTGACTTCCTGGATGCCTCCTAGAATGTAAATACTGGTTACCAGGATACGACTCCAGCAGGAAGCCAACTTTGCACGACGATCAGTGCACTCCTCGCACGATCCACCTTGCGTCGTCACGATCTGATCTCTTGACCACCCCCACATGCTGATTGCTAAGGAACGGCGTTGCAGCCAACGGCTCACTTATGATGGCGTCGTCTTGCGCACTCTTTGCTCACGCACCTCACTCGCTCTCCAATTCTCGTTTTTAATTCCTCCTTAATTTACTTATCTGGTCCGGCACGCACTCCGTCTCTCGTAGTCCCTACGACCAATTTATTTTCTTCCACTTGGGCAAGCTATTTCCACGGATGCCCGTGCTTGCTCCAACTACCACTTCTCGTCTCTGCACACCGTGCAATTTCCTCCGCCAAATCTGTTGCCAATTTGTAGAAAGATGACATGAGTCACAGGTAAGGCAACTGCAACTTTATTGGAGCAAGCAAGATAACGTCCTTCCTTGCCCAGTTCCTTTTCCAACTGCCGCTCAACTCCTCTTACTACATTCAATTCTGGAATCCATGGTCTCCTGTCACCAAGATGCGATCACCATGGTTACCCAGACACCACAATTATTACATGCACCCCTGCAAGCTTAATATTCCTATCCCTTATAAAAAAAGTAGCAGCATCAATGCCCTTGCCCTCTTCTATGGCATACTTAAACAATAGCGGTGGCATGCATAACCTCAGACTCAGCCAATGAAGTGGAGTGGAGTGACTCAGCCAATTAAGTTGCGCTCATGAATCTGTCACATTATTCAACAAGCGAAGCTTTCATTGGCTAATATAATGTGCCTGTTTGTTTTTCTGGAATATATATACAAGGGGTCCATGGGATTCATTTATGAGGCAATCATTCAGGATAGTGCATCTTCAGACTCTAAACATATTGTTAACATTATTCATATAAATTTATGAAAAAAGTAATAGATCAATTCAATATGATCCAAATATAAGGTCATATAGTTGTATTAGCATTCAAATATTATATCACATGTGAACAACTATGGAAAAAGTGCAAATTGTGCAGTATTCTGTGATACATTCAAAATATATATACAAATAATACAGATTCAATAAGTGACAATGCATTTTTGCAAAATTATGTGCCATAGTCCGATAAAAACCCAGTATTATGATGTCTACTTTTTGACCCAAAGGGCATTTGTCAAACGGTCTCACCTGGATGTAAAAAACATCTTTCTAAGTCAGTGAGTGATGCTGGAATGCTCTTTATGTATTTAATTGTCAGGTATATTATCAGGAATCAAGGTAGATGAAGAAATGTTAACACATGGTTTCAAATTCTTATTGTACATAACAATGACGGTCCAAATATTCCTCTTTCATATCTTTCGCTCAGACCAGCAGTTACATCATAACACTGGGCCTGCTACAAAAGTAACTTCCAACTACAATTGAAGGGTAATCTTATTTGAAGTCATCTTGCCTGCTTTGAGAAGCAGTTGTCTAAATTTGGAAAGGATACCCAAGTACCTTGTGCATGGCCACCGTTATTGTCGGCTGCGTAATCCTCATGAAAGAAAGAGAGTTATGGGGGAAGCAACGTGAGGGAAGAAACAAGTGGATTTAGCTTTTTCTTTGTTTACAATCAGGATGCACAAAAGAGGGACGGAATTTGTGAGAGATTAGCAAGCATTGGCTAAGCCAATAGGTCTCTCCTTTAAGGAGCTAGCTGACATTTTGGCTTTGCCAATGCTTGTTGCTGATGCTGAACAGCATTGACAAAATTAAAGAAAGGTTGTTGCAGATGCTGAACAGCACTAAAAAGCAAAATAAAGAAAATTACTGCCTCCAGCATGGTGACATCTAGATATGCATGTATTACCTTGCTTGTGTTCATATACGTCACAATGCTTCTGAATGTATGTTTTTTTTAAATGTATGGCCAACCCCAGCGTAATAATGTATATGCATGCATGTATTACCACACGTCCATTTGTATGCATCATGATGCTGTCTTAGGCAATTTGTTACTATATCGCAAGCCTAAGCATCATGATGTGTACTTACACATGCGTCACTTTGCATGTGCACTTGTTAGGATGCAGCATTTTTTTTATTCAGAGTCTACCATTCCAAGTTGGCAGATAGTCTTAGTGCAATAAATTAAAAAAAGAAAAATTGGGCAAAAGTACATTGTCTAGTAGGAAGTGGCCTGATAGCAAATTACAACTCTCTTTCAAAAAATATAATAAAACGTCATAGACAGAAAAGCAATGGAGGAGTGGGTGAAGCACGTTAATGCCAGCAAGCAGCTGTGAGCAACAGTGCGAAGGGAGGAGCGACAGAGCAACTGACGAACATAGGGAATAAACAAAACTAAATTAAAATGCTGAACAGGACTTGGAGACAGAAGCTGGGCGGAAAACAACATAGAAAGTGCGGGTGATGAGATATGAGGTGAAATAGCACACAGGGGAGAAATAAAAAATCTGTGTACACTTCAATGGAGTCCTGAAAGCAAAAGAAACAAGCATTTGCAATGCAGTAGGTCTCACATTTTTTAGAGTTAGAGCTACTGGCGCTGTAAATGGCAATGTCTTTTACCTATGGGTTTTGGTTTGGAGTGCAGTGGATGTCTGAACAGAGACACAGCAGCAGCACTGCCTAGAGGACTTAAAATGAGGAATTGCCACTGGGACCAGAGAAACAGCTGCAGCACTGTTTAGAGAAGTTAGAATGAGAAATTATTGATGAGATCAGAGAAGTAGATAGCAGCACTGTGGAGAGGAATTATTGATGGGACCAGAGAATCAGCTAACAGCACTATCTAGAGGACTTAGAATGAGGACTTACCACTGGAAACAGAGACAAACGCTGCAACACTGCCTAGAGGACTTAGAATGAGGAATTACCGTGACAATGCATTTCAGTGCAGTAATGAAGAGTACCACACTGAAATGTGTTAGTCTGATATCAGAGCTGACCATACACCCACCCACAGTGTAACACAAGCAGGAAACAAATAAAACAAGACTTCAACAAACCCAATCCCCCTTAAAAGGAAGCCCAAAACCAAACGAATAACCTACAAAAAAAAGCAGAACCTACAGTGGACATCAAAAAGTGCAAAAAGGCTAAAAGAAATACAATCAGTGGAGCGGGAGGTACGTTGCGGGAGGCAGCACCAACACAACTGTGGCATTAAGAGAACTTGGGAGGGAGGAATGCTATATTTAAATGTAAGCAGCTATGGTGCAGAAGGTGAACATAGGCAAACAGTAACAGAGCAGGAAACCAAGAAAAAATAGTCCCCTAAAGAACAGATAAAGAACCACAGCAGATTGAGACAGTACTTAGTCCCTGCTCCGTGGAGGAACAGAGAGAGAAAAGGAAGGATGAAGAGGCAGGGCTTACCACTAGCAAGCAAGAATTTTTAAAGGAAACTGAAACATACAAATCAAAAGCAGGGGGATGGATTAAATCCCACAAGAGAAGTATATTAAAATATACATGAGGTTGTACGCTTATGCTCAACCTAAAAATGCCATTTCCTGAATGTAAACACCAAGAATAATGCCAATACTGATCATCATTCATTCAACCATTCAAAACATGATCACACAATCCAATTGCTATGATCAATTGAATTAATTCCAAAAGTAAATTCTTGATTGAAGAAAAGATTGTTTTTGAGATTTTTTAAAGACTTGATTGAATTCTACAACTTCATTGATTTTTATATACACAGGGATCACAAAATTACAAAATACAAAAATGTACATAAACATACAAATTACATGACATATATACGATACATATACAATACACAACAACAACAAAATTTGGCTCAGGTTCTGTGCAGTTTAAACTGCAATAATATCGTAATCCCCCTGACAACTACGTAACTAAGGGAATTTAGCACATTTTAGCAGGGGCAATAGCCAAATAGTGACCCTAATGCGCTCACAAAAAAACCTTTTAAAAAATACTTTTTCTGGATCAGTTATTTATGAGCAACAGTGGTAATACATATGTAGAACACTTATCTGGCCGAAAGAAAGGCGGTCGATGCGTTTCAAACCCTAAACAGTTTCTTTGAGGGTTCTCCTCAGGACACAGAACACAGAAAGAGCTGAAAATTAACAAAAACACTATGATTAACAAAAATTGCCAGTCAAGACTTTCAAACTTTCATCCCTCCCATTCAATCCACACCCCAGTTTACCTCCAAATCCTGTCTTCACTCAACGAATCTCATAGGGAAAGGCACTTGTTGACTGCCGTAATCTAAATCAGTAAACAACAAAGAACAAAACCTGATTTTTGTTGAGTTTCTCACAAACCTAAAAAGATGTGAAAGCCCCAAACAACAATAATTCACTTACTTCTCACTTTGCCAATTCAAGAACGAGCAACTCTGCTTGAACAAGATTTTCTTTTTGTCTTTTTTTCTGTGGAATTAAGGGATCAATAGTGAATGTTCTTGTTCATTTGCCTGAAAAATCTATTGGCAGGACTGACAACTGTCGGACTTTATAGGACACCAAAACTTAAGAAGGAGTGAGAATTCTTTACAGAAGATATATCCTCATCTTCCCAAACAAAATGCTTCAACAAACTAAAGGAGGAAATATCTTGAATATCATAAAGTGCATGTATATGGTCTATCCGAGACCGGTAAGTAATGGCACCCAGGTAAATCGATGCTCACCTTACATTTGTCTCGGACTTGTGTGAGATTAAAGAAGCGTTTTTATGGATATATATCTGGGCGTGTATATATATATATATATATATATATATATATATATATATATATATATATATTACCTACTGGCGGTCGCCAGTAGGTAGTTATAGTTAGGACCTAGTTTCCATAGGAAAAGCGTTTATTCTTTTCCCAATAACTTTGGCGCCGGTTGACGAATCTTCGTGAAATTTTCAAAACTAGTGTTCAGCTCCGGTCAGCTCCTGTCTTGAAAGTTTCGGGGAGATTCGTCAAGCGGGGGCCGAGAAAAAAGGGGGTCCCAAAACACGTTTTCCCCATGTTAATTTCCGTAGGAAACTTTAGACACAGCTACAGCCCGAACTGCTGAACGGAATTACACCAAATTTTGCAAAAAGGTAGGTCTTGGTTCAGAAAGAGTCCTTTTGTTAAATGGTGTAAATCCGTTCAGTAGTTCCTGAGAAATTCAAAAATAAAAGGTGGATAAACAATTTTCCATAGGAAATTTTAGCCAAGGCTACAGCCTGAAGTGCTGACCGGAATTACACCAAATTTGGCAAAAAGGTAGTGCTTGGTTCAGAATGCGACCTTTTTTTAAATGGTGTAAATCCGTTCAGTAGTTGCTGAGAAATTAAAAAAATAAAAGTTTCGATATCTAGGGGCGCGGTGGATTCGCAAACTCTCCCGACCACGATCTTCACTGTGATTGGCTGCCAACACTCGAAACCAGTAATTGTTGGCAGCCATCTTGTGACTCAGTAGAACCGAGTCACAAGAAAACAGTGAAACAAAGGTGAAAAACAAGAAAAGGGGGCCAGGTAGAAACACCCTGACCCTCTAGGCCTGCTCAGTGGGTCCCACAGGGACCCCCAGGGCCAAAAAAAGCATTTATTTTTTTTAAACGGCAGAATTTGCGCTGGGTGCGCGAATCCTGCCAATAAAATTTTAAAAAACGAAGTGCGGGCTCCCGCGCTTCGTTATTTTTAAGCCCCCGGGTGGGCCAGGTCCTGGGGGCATGCAGGAAATGTATAGCGGGGGCCCCCGCAGCCCTGGGGACCACCACCTCCCCAGGGCTTTGATGATAAAATGCGGGGGGCATATAGCCCCCCCACAGCCCAGGGGACCGCCACCTCCCCGGGCTCTAATTAAAAAAAAAATAACCTGTGTGGGGGGCTCGAGCCCCCCCCACACGTCCCGGGGACCACCACCTCCCCGGTGCACTAAGTATGCAAATGTGGAGGTCCGTTATGGACCCCCAAGCCAAGGGGACCACCACCACCCCGGGGCTTTGCAATGCTCTCGCTTTCAAAATCCAAAGCAGATTGCTTTTCCACAAGGGGAGCTGCATGTCAGCAGCTTCCCATGTGGAAAAGCAATGCCGGCTCCCGCAGAACATGGGGAGCCGGCGGGACCGTGGGGGCATTGGGGCTCCCCCCACGGTCCCCAATGGACAGGCCAGGCCCCGGGGGATGGGGTCCCCGGGGCCAGGAGTGGCCATAGGAGGGGGGCCACATGGCCCCCCTCCAATTTTTTTTTTTAAATATATAATTCTGGCCATGCACCGGGGGATGGGGTCCCCGGGGCCGAAATTGGCCTCGGGAGGGGGGCTGTGTGGCCCCCTTCCCATTTAAAAAAAAAGGGGTCAGGCCCTGGGTTCCCCAGGGCCCCCAATATTGTAAAAATAGGTGGGCCACACAGCCCCTCTTCTACAAAAAAATAATAATATCAAAAGCCGGCATCGCGCCGGAGGCCCCGCCCCCTCCCTGTAGCACTCAGCAAATGCGCCCCCTGGCGCGTTGTAAGTTGGGGAATTAATTCCCCTTCAATCCTGAGGGTCCCTGGGGGCCAAGTAGCCCATCAGGTACCTTCAGTTTGCGCCACAGAGCTGCGTTGCAGAGAGGTGGTCTGAAGCCACGCCCCTTTTTACACCACTCTGCAACGCAGCTCTGTGGCGCTTACTGGAGGTACCTGGTGGGCAAGTTGGCCCACTGGGACCCTTAGGATTCAAGGGGACTTAATCCCCCAACTTACAACGCGCAGGGGCTAAGTGGCCCGAAACGCGTCATGAAGGAGCTTTGCACGCAACTTAAATAATTTAATAAAAAGAAAAATCTGGCACCAGCTTAAGAAGTTTTCCGTACCTGTTTTTGTGCGTCCAGGGCACAAGGGAGCGTAATTTTATATATATATATATTCACTGAAAAAACAATAGGTTTTAGGGACAGTTATAGTTAGTTGGACATTTCACTCGTACCAACCTAGTGCATTGCGCTGGCGCGAGTTATAGTTAGCTGAACTAACTATAACGGGGAATTTCTATGGTTTTGTACGAGTGAAATGTCCAACTAACTATAACTGTCCCTAAAACCTATGGTTTTTTCAGTGAATTTCAAAGGTTTTTTAAATGCTAATTTCTAACTATAACATGTCTGAAACCTATGGTTTTTTCAGTGAATTTCAAAGGTTTTTTAAATGCTAATTTCTAACTATAACGTGCCTGAAACCTATGATTTTTAAGTGAATTTCAAAGGTTTTTTAAATGCTAGTTTCTAACTATGCCTACAGAGGTAGGACATGTGAAGAAAGAAGAAAAAACGCACAGAAAGAAGCAAAAGAAATGCAGAAAGAAGCAACAGAAGTCCACAAAGACGAAGAAAAGTGCAGGAAGAAGCAAAAGATGTGCAGAAAGAACCAACAGAGGAGCAGAAAGAGGCCTTGTTGCAAAATCATCCTGTGCCCACAACTTTTTCAGACGGGTACTGGTGGTAACTGACTCTGACTAACCAGAGTCAGTGCTATGCTAAAAGACACTTAGAATACAGTGAAAACACCTACATACACTAGGGAACACTATGCGTTGGGGTACCCCTGTGATTAGCATGACCTCCTCTGTAAGTCCCTAGTACATAATAGGGCAGGGGGATTAAAACTACCTCTTAAAACGCGCTACAGGGCGCGTTTGCACAGTGGTGAAGGGAGGGGGCCTGAGGTGACATGTGTGCAAACGCGCCCCGTGGCGCGTTTTAAGTTGCGGGATTAAGTCCCCTTGAATCCTGAGGGTCCCTGGGGCCCAACTAGCTCCCCAGGTACTTACAGTTAGGACCACAGAGCTGAGTTGCAGAGAGGCGTTCCGAGGCCACGCACCTTTTTCACCTCTCTGCAACGCAACTCTGTTGTGCTTACTGAAGGTACCTGGTGGGCTAGTTGGCCCCAGGGTCCCTCAGGATTCAAGGGGAATTAATTCCCAACTTAAAATGCACCACAGGGCGTGTTTGCGCACATGTCACCTGAGGCCCCGCCCCTCCCTTCACCACTGTGCAAACGCGCCCCGTGGCGCGTTTTAAGTTGGGGGATTAGGTCACCTTGAATCCTGAGGGTCCCTGGGGCCCAACTAGCCCACCAGGTACTTCCAGTAAGCACCACAGGCCTGCGTTGCAACGCCTGTAACAAATTGTGCAGTTGTGTTTAGGTAGTGAAGGGGTCGTGCTGGGGGTAGTGTTTTAGGGTTTAGGGTAGTGCAGTGGTGTTTGTTTAGTGTAGGGGGTCATGCTGGGGGTAGATTTAGGGTTTAGGGTAGTGCAGTGGGGTTTGGATAGTGTAGGGAGTCGTGCTGGGGAGTGTTTTAAGATTTAGGGTAGTGCAGTGGTGTTTGGGTAGTGTAGGGGGTTGTGCTGGGGGTAGTGTTTTAGGGTAGTGCAGTGGTGTTTGGGTAGTGTAGGGGGTCGTGCTGGGGGTAGTGGTTTAGGGTTTAGGGTAGTGCAGTGGTGTTTGGGTAGTGTAGGGGGTACTGCTGGGGGTAGTGTTTTAGGGTTTAGGGTAGTGCAATGGTGTTTGGGTAGTGTAAGGGGTACTGCTGGGGGTAGTGTTTTAGGGTTTAGGGTAGTGCAGTGGTGTTTGGGTAGTGTAGGGGTACTGCTGGGGGTATTGTTTTAGGGTTTAGGGTAGTGCAGTGGTGTTTGGGTAGTGTAGGGGTTCGTGCTGGGGGTAGTTTTTTTAGGGTTTAGGGTAGTGCAGTGGTGTTTGTGTAGTGTAGGGGGTAGTGTTTTAGGGTTTAGGGTAGTGCAGTGGTGTTTGTGTAGTGTAGGGGTCGTGCTGGGGTTAGTGTTTTAGGGTTTAGGGTAGTGCAGTGGTGTTTGTGTAGTGTAGGAGGTCGTGTTTTAGGGTTTAGGGTAGTGCAGTGGTGTTCGGGCAGTGTAGGGCGTCGTGCTGGGGGTGGTGTTTCAGGGTTTAGGGCAGTGCAGTGGTGTTCGGACAGTGTAGGGGGTCTTGCTGGGGGTGGTGTTACAGGGTTTAGGGCAGTGGTGTTCGGGTAGTGTAGGGGGTCATGCGGGGGTAGTGTTTCAGGGTTTAGGGCAGTGCAGTGGTGTTTGGGTAGTGTAGGGGGTCATGCTGGGGGAGTGTTTTAGGGTTTAGGGCAGTGCAGTGGTGTTCGGGTAGTGTAGGGGGTCGTGCTGGGGGAGTGTTTTAGGGTTTAGGGCAGTGCAGTGGTGTTCGGGTAGTGTAGGGGGTCGTGCTGGGGGAGAGTGTTTGAGGGTTTAGGGCAGTGCAGTTGTGTTCGGGTAGTGTAGGGGGTCGTGCTGGGGGAGTATTTTAGGGTTTAGGGTAGTGCAGTGGTGTTCGGGTAGTGTAGGGGGTCGTGCTGGGGGTTGTGTTTCAGGGTTTAGGGCAGTGCAGTGGTGTTCGGGCAGTGTAGGGGGTCATGCTGGGGCTGGTGTTTCAGGGTTTAGGGCAGTGCAGTGGTGTTCGGGCAGTGTAGGGGGTCTTGCTGGGGGTGGTGTTTCAGGGTTTAGAGCAGTGCAGTGGTGTTCGGGCAGTGTAGGGGGTCTTGCTGGGGGTGATGTTTCAGGGTTTAGGGCAGTGCAGTGGTGTTCGGGCAGTGTAGGGGTCTTGCTGGGGGTGGTGTTTCAGGGTTTAGGGCAGTGGTGTTCGGGCAGTGTAGGAGGTCGTGCTGGGGGTGGTGTTTCAGGGTTTGGGGCAGTGCAGTAGTGTTCGGGCAGTGTAGGGGGTCGTGCAGGGGGTGGTGTTTCAGGGTTTAGAGCAGTGCAGTGGTGTTCGGGCAATATAGGGGGTCGTGCTGGGGGTGGTGTTTCAGGGTTTAGTGCAGTGGTGTTCGGGCAGTGTAGGGGGTCGTGCACGGGGTGGTGTTTCAGGGTTTAGGGCAGTGCAGTGGTGTTTGGGCAGTGTAGGGGGTCGTGCTGGGGCTGGTGTTTCAGGGTTTAGGGCAGTGCAGTGGTGTTCGGGCAGTGTAGGGGGTCTTGCTGGGGTGGTGTTTCAGGGTTTAGGGCAGTGGTGTTTGGGCAGTGTAGGGGGTCTTGCTGGGGGTGATGTTTCAGGGTTTAGGGCAGTGCAGTGGTGTTCGGGCAGTGTAGGGGGTCTTGCTGGGGGTAGTTTTTCAGGGATTAGGGCAGTGCAGTGGTGTTCGTGCAGTGTAGGGGGTCGTGCTGGGGATGGTGTTTCATGGTTTAGGGCAGTGCAGTAGTGTTCAGGCAGTGCAGGGGGTCGTGCTGGGGCTGGTGTTTCAGGGTTTAGGGCAGTGCAGTGGTGCTCGGGCAGTGTAGGGGGTCGTGCTGGGGGTGGTGTTTCTGGGTTTAGGGTAGTGCAGTGGTGTTCGGGCAGTGTAGGGGGTCGTGCTGGGGCTGGTGTTTCAGGGTTTAGGGCAGTGCAGTGGTGTTCGGGCAGTGTAGGGGGTCATGCTGGGGCTGGTGTTTCAGTGTTTTGGGCAGAGCAGTGGTGTTCGGGCAGTGTAGGGGTCGTGCTGGGGGTGGTGTTTCAGGGTTTAGGGCAGTGCAGTGGTGTTTGGGCAGTGTAGGGGGCCGTGCTGGGGGTGGTGTTTCAGGGTTTAGGGCAGTGGTGTTCGGGCAGTGTAGGGGGTCTTGCTGGAGGTGATATTTCAGGGTTTAGGGCAGTGCAGTGGTGTTCGGGCAGTGTAGGGGGTCTTGCTGGGGGTAGTGTTTCAGGGTTTAGGGCAGAGCAATGGTGTTCAGGCAGTGTAGGGGGTTGTGCTGGAGGTGGTGTTTCAGGGTTTAGGGCAGTGCAGTGGTGTTCGGGCAGTGTAGGGGGTCTTGCTGGGGGTGGTGTTTCAGGGTTTAGGGCAGTGGTGTTCAGGCAGTGTAGGGGGTCATGCTGGGGGTGGTGTTTCAGGGTTTAGGGCAGTGCAGTGGTGTTTGGGCAGTGTAGGGGGTCGTGCAGGGGCTGGTGTTTCAGGGTTTAGGGCAGTGCAGTGGTGTTCGGGCAGTGTAGGGGGTCGTGCTGGGGGTGGTGTTTCAGGGTTTAGGGCAGTGTAGTGGTGTTCGGGCAGTGTAGGGGGTCATGCTGGGGGTGGTGTGTCAGGGTTTAGGGCAGTGCAGTGGTGTTCGGGCAGTGTAGGGGGTCGTGCAGGGGGGTGGTGAGTCAGGGTTTAGGACAGTGCAGTGGTGTTCAGATAGTGTATGGGGTCATGCTGGGGGTTGTGTTTTAGGGTTTAGGGCAGTGTAGTGGTGTTCGGGCAGTGTAGGGGATCGTGCAGTGGGTGGTTTTTCAGGGTTTAAGGCAGTGCAGTGGTGTTCAGGCAGTGTAGGGGTCGTGCTGGGGGTGGTGTTTCAGGGTTTAGGGCAGTGCAGTGGTATTCGGGCAGTGTAGGGTGTCGTGCTGGGGGTGGTGTTTCAGGGTTTAGGGCAGTGCAGAGGTGTTCGGGCAGTGTAGGTGGTCTTGCTGGGGGTGGTGTTTCAGGGTTTTGTGCAGTGGTGTTCGGGCAGTGTAGGGGGTCTTGCTGGGGGTGGTGTTTCAGGGTTTAGGGCAGAGCAATGGTGTTCGCGCAGTGTAGGGGGTCTTGCTGGGGCTGGTGTTTCAGCGTTTAGGGCTGTGCAGTGGTGTTCGGGCAGTGTAGGGGGTCTTGCTGGGGGTGGTGTTTCAGGGTTTAGGGCAGTGCAGTGGTGTTCGGGCAGTGTAGGGGGTCTTGCTGGGGCTGGTGTTTCAGGGTTTAGGGCAGTGCAGTGGTGTTCAGGCAGTGTAGGGGGTCTTGCTGGGGCTGGTATTTCAGGGTTTAGGGTAGTGCAGTGGTGTTCGGGCAGTGTAGGGGGTCGTGCTGGGGCTGGTGTTTGAGGGTTTAGGGCAGTGGTGTTCGGGCAGTGTAGGGGATCGTGCTGGGGCTGGTGTTTCAGGGTTTAGGGCAGTGCAATGGTTTTCAGGCAGTGTAGGCGGTCGTGCTGGGGGTGGTGTTTCAGGGTTTAGGGCAGTGCAGTGCTGTTCGGGCAGTGTAGGGGTCGTGCTGGGGGTGGTGTTTCAGGGTTTAGGGCAGTGCAGTGGTGTTCGGGCAGTGTAGGGGGTCGTGCTGGGGCTGGTGTTTCAGGGTTTTGGGCAGAGCAGTGGTGTTTGGGCAGTGTAGGGGGTCATGCTGGGGGTGGTGTTTCAGGGTTTAGGGCAGTGCAGTGTTGTTCGGGCAGTGTAGGGGGTCTTGCTGGGGGTGGTGTTTCAGGGTTTAGGGCAGTGGTGTTCGGGCAGTGTAGGGGGTCTTGCTGGGGGTGATGTTCAGGGTTTAGGGCAGTGCAGTGGTGTTCGGGCAATGTAGGGGGTCGTGCTGGGGCTGGTGTTTCAGGGTTTAGGGCAGTGCAGTGGTGTTCGGGCAGTGTAGGGGTCTTGCTGGGGGTGGTGTTTCAGGGTTTAGGGCAGTGGTGTTCGGGCAGTGTTGGGGGTCTTGCTGGGGGTGATGTTTCAGGGTTTAGGGCAGTGCAGTGGTGTTCGGGCAGTGTAGGGGTCTTGCTGGGGGTAGTGTTTCAGGGTTTAGGGCAGTACAGTGGTGTTCGTGCAGTGTAGGGGGTCATGCTGGGGATGGTGTTTCAGGGTTTAGGGCAGTGCAGTAGTGTTCGGGCAGTGTAGGGGGTGGTGTTTCAGGGTTTAGGGCAGTGTAGTGGTGTTCCGGCAGTGTAGGTTGTCGTGCTGGGGGTGGTGTTTCAGGGTTTAGGGCAGTGCAGTGGTGTTCGGGCAGTGTAGGGGGTCGTGCACGGGGTGGTGTTTCAGGGTTTAGGGCAGTGCAGTGGTGTTCGGGCAGTGTAGGGGGTTGTGCTGGGGCTGGTGTTTCAGGTTTTAGGGCAGTGCAGTGGTGTTCGGGCAGTGTAGGGGGTCGTGCTGAGGCTGGTGTTTCATTGTTTAGGGCAGTGCAGTGGTGTTCGGGTAGTGTAGGGGGTCGTGCTGGGGCTGGTGTTTCAGCGTTTAGGGCAGTGCAGTGGTGTTCGTGCAGTGTAGGTGGTCGTGCTGGGGCTGGTGTTTCAGGGTTTAGGGCAGTGCAGTGGTGTTCGGGCAGTGTAGGGGTCGTGCTGGGGCTGGTGTTTCAGGGTTTAGGTCAGTGCAGTGCTGCTCGGGCAGTGTAGGGGGTCGTGCTGGGGTGGTGTTTCTGGGTTTAGGGTAGTGCAGTGGTGTTCGGGAACTGTAGGGGGTCGTGCTGGGGCTGGTGTTTCAGGGTTTAGGGCAGTGGTGTTCGGGCAGTGTAGGGGTCTTGCTGGGGGTGATGTTTCAGGGTTTAGGGCAGTGGAGTGGTGTTCGGGCAGTGTAGGGGTCTTGCTGGGGGTAGTGTTTCAGGGTTTAGGGCAGTGCAGTGGTGTTTGGGCAGTGTAGGGGGTCATGCTGGGGGTGGTGTTTCAGGGTTTAGGGCAGTGCAGTGGTGTTCGGGCAGTGAAGGGGGTCGTGAAGGGGGTGGTGTTTCAGGGTTTAGGGCAGTGCAGTGGTGTTCGTGCAGTGTAGGGGGTCGTGCTGGGGGTGGTGTTTCAGGGTTTAGGGCAGTGCAGTGGTGTTCGAACAGTGTAGGGGGTTGTGCAGGGGCTGGTGTTTCAAGGTTTAGGGCAGTGCAGTGGTGTTCGGGCAGTGTAGGAGGTCGTGCTGGGGTAGTGTTTTAGGGTTTAGGGTAGTGCAGTGGTGCTTGTGTAGTGTAGGGGGTCGTGCTGGGGGTAGTGTTTTAGGGTTTAGGGTAGTGCAGTGGTGTTTGTGTAGTATAGGGGGTCATGTTTTAGGGTAGTGCAGTGGTGTTTGGGTAGTGTAGGGGGTCTTGCTGGGGGTATTGTATTAGGATTTAGGTTAGTGCAGTGGTGTTTGGGTAGTGTAGGGGATGTGTTGGGGGTAGTGTTTTAGGGTTTAGGGTAGTGCAATGGTGTTTGTGTAGTGTAGGGGGTCGTGCTGGGGGTAGTGTTTTTGGGTTTAGGGTAGTGCAGTGGTGCTTGTGTAGTGTAGGGGGTCGTGCTGGGGGTAGTGTTTTAGGGTTTAGGGTAGTGCAGTAGTGTTTGTGTAGTGTAGGGGTCATGTTTTAGGGTAGTGCAGTGGTGTTTGGGTAGTGTAGGGGTCGTGCTGGGGGTAGTGTTTTAGGGTTTAGGGTAGTGCAGTGGTGTTTGTGTAGTGTAGGGGGTCATGTTTTAAGATGCAACGCTCCAATACCTGACCAGTCTGCACTACATAAAACTGCAAAAAAACTAAAAATAAAAAGTGTTTTGCACACTTTTGTCATTGGGCTATATGTGGGCTACATCTGGGTAATATTTGTGCTACATTTGGGCTCTTTTTTCTCTGGTGGCCATCTTGGAAGACTTCTTTGTTATGAAGTTTCCTAATTTCCTCATTTACTGCAGTCTCCTCAGTAGGAAATGCTTTCAGTTTTTACTTTGATTCCATCAAGAAGGCATTCAGATGTGTCTCACATTTGCCATAAATTCAGAATGTTAGCACTCTAGTTGCTCATTAGATCACTGTAGTAAAGCTACTGCTCACCAGGGAGTTAACTGGAAGTCTGCTGCTGGTATTGAAAGTGATTGTTTCAGTCTGCATGTCAGAATTTTCTAATGAAATAGAAGAGGATTTGAGATCTCACTTAAAACATGCCCTCATTTTTCTTTCTGCAGCACTAACCATAATTTCTATTTAAAAAAGAACCCCCTCATTTTGTTCCTTTTTAAATTAAATGTTTTAAGTATTAACGGTTTATTCCAATCAAGATGGCTTCAGGTGTGCCATACTTTTGTCATAAGTAAGGCTGTTAGCGCTCTAGTTGTTCTTTAGAACACTCTGGGAAGCTGCAGTAGAACACAAAGGCATCAACTGGCAGGCTGCTCCTGTTGAAATATAACAGGAAGATATTTGAGATCACACTTGAAACATGTCCTAATTTTTCTTTCTACAGCACTACCCATAATTTCTATGACAAAATGAACCCCATCATGTTGTTCCTTTTTAAATTAAATGTTTTAAGTGTTACCAGTTTATTCCAATCAAGATGGCTTCAGGTGTGCCATACTTTTGTCATAAGTAAGGCTGTTAGCACTCTAGTTGTTCTTTAGAACACTGGGAAGCTGCAGTAGAACACAAAGGAATCAACTGACAGTCTCTGCCCTTGTTGGATGTACATGTTTTACTGAGAATGTCAGACTTCCTTCTCACATGACTGAGAAAGATAATGTGAATTTACAGAAAATATGCTCTCATTTTAGCTTCTGGAGCACCTTCCAAAACTCTATGGGACAAGCATGTGAAAATAGTTTTCTCTCAAACATGATTCATGATATCCCAGCAGAAGGTTTTTCACAGGGTAAAATCACCTTAGAACACACCACAATTCCTGAAATTAGTATGGTACCATCAACAAATGAATTCTAATGTAACTAAAGTCTGTTATCACCCTTTATAGTTATCCTTTTGGTAACCCTCAAAATCTTTGATTCACTACAATGCATTTCAATGGGGTACTATCATTTATATTGGTCCCAAGATGGCTGCCAGCAATTCCAGGATGAAGTGCTGACAGCCAATCAGATCTCACGATTACATGTGTGGTTAGGCTCCGCCCAGATATATATGTGATTTTACTTTTGATTTTCTCAGCAACTACTGAACGGATTTACACCATTTAACAAAAGGGTTCTTTCTGAACCAAGAACTACCTCTTTGCCAAATTTGGTGTAATTCCGTTCAGCAGTTCGGGCTGTAGCCGTGTCTAAAGTTTCCTATGGAAAATTGCATGGGGAAAACACGTTTTGGGACCCCCTTTTTTCTCGGCCCCCACTTGCCGAATCACCCCAAGACTTTCAGGATAGGAGCGGACCAGAGCGGGCCATAAGTTTTGAAAATTTCGCGAAGATTCGTCAACCGGCGCCAAAGTTATTGGAAATAGAATGTTGTGAATTTCCTATGGAAAATAGGTCCTAACTATAACTATCTACTGGCGACCGCCAGTAGATAATATATATATATTAATGAAGGTCCTCACCCACAGGTACCACCTGTGGCTTGCTTCATCATTGGACCCTCACTCACACACAAACCTATACCTACGCCATTAAATAACTTTTTAGGTTTCGGAGGTTATTTTAAACTCACCAAGATCCCCTGCCTTCACTCACAGTTATCACAGAACTCCGCTTACAAACGTGTTGAGTCCACTCACACACCTTATATGTGTGAGTGAGGGTCCAATGATGAAGCAAGCCACAGGTGGAACCTGTGGGTGAGGACCCTAATAATATATATATATATATATATATTCACTGAAAAAACCATAGGTTTTAGGGACAGTTATAGTTACTTGGACATTGCACTCGTACAAAACCCGTGAAATTCCCCCGTTATAGTTAGTTCAGCTAACTATAACTCGCGCCCCCGCAATGCACTGCTGATGACGTCACATATTACATCACTCATGACATGGTCAGTGACATCACTGATGACATCACTGATGACATCTCAAATGACATCACTGATGACATCATCCACGTAGGCACCCCGGGACACTGCAGGAGTGGTGGTCCCCAGGGCCATTTGTATGTTTCAAAAATCAACACTTAGAAGAATTTCCAAGTGAAACCAGTCAATGTTAGCCTATGAAGGAAATTCAAGTTACCGGTAAGTACGGTTAAAATTACTTTTCAGGATCAGTACTGGGCTGAAAGATGCAGCACTGAGGTCTCTCCTGATAACAGGTGAGTAAATCGGAATTCGTATTTCGGCTGATTTTAGAGGAATATTTTAAAGTTCCAAAACTCCACACTTAGAAGAATTTCCAAGTGAAACCAGTCAATGTTAGCCTATGAAGGAAATTCAAGTTACCGGTAAGTACGGTTAAAATTACTTTTCAGGATCAGTACTGGGCTGAAAGATGCAGCACTGAGGTCTCTCCTGATAACAGGTGAGTAAATCGGAATTCGTATTTCGGCTGATTTTAGAGGAATATTTTAAAGTTCCAAAACTCCACACTTAGAACAATTTCCAAGTGAAACCAGTCAATGTTAGCCTATGGAAGGAAATTCAAGTTACTGGTAAGTACGGTTAAAATTACTTATCAGGACCAGTACTGGGCTGAAAGATGCAGCACTGAGGTCTCTCCTGATAACAGGTGAGTAAATCGGAATTCGTATTTCGGCTGATTTTAGAGGAATATTTTAAAGTTCCAAAACTCCACACTTAGAAGAATTTCCAAGTGAAACCAGTCAATGTTAGCCTATGAAGGAAATTCAAATTACCGGTAAGTACGGTTAAAATTACTTTTGAGGATCAGTACTGGGCTGAAAGATGCAGCACTGAGGTCTCTCCTGATAACAGGTGAGTAAATCGGAATTCGTATTTCGGCTGATTTTAGAGGAATATTTTAAAGTTCCAAAACTCCACACTTAGAAGAATTTCCAAGTGAAACCAGTCAATGTTAGCCTATGAAGGAAATTCAAGTTACCGGTAAGTACGGTTAAAATTACTTTTCAGGACCAGTACTGGGCTGAAAGATACAGCACTGAGGTCTCTCCTTATAACAGGTGAGTAAATCGGAATTCCTATTTCGGCTGATTTTAGAGGAATATTTGCACAATGGTGAAGGGAGGGGGCGGGCCTGAGGTGACATCTTTGCAAACGCGCCCCGTGGCGCGTTTAAGTTGGGGGATTAAGTTCCCTTGAATCCTGAGGGTCCCTAGGGGCCAACTAGACCACCAGGAACCTCCAATATGCGCCAGGGGCTGCGTTGCAGAGACGTGTAGAGAGGCCACACCCCTTTTACACCTCTCTGCAACGCAGCTCTGTGGCGCTTTCTGGATGTACCTGTTGGGCTAGTTGGCCCCAGGGACCCTCAGGATTGAAGGGGATTTAATTCCCCATCTTAAAACGCGCCACGGGGCCTGTTTGCACACATGTCACCTCAAGCCCCGCCCCTCCCTCACCACTGTGCAAACGCGCCCGTGGCGCGTTTTAAGTTGGGGGATTAAGTCCCCTTGAATCCTGAGGGTCCCCGGAGTCCAACTAGCCCACCATATACCTCCAAAAGCGCCATAGAGCTGCGTTGCAGAGAGGTGTAAAAAGGGCGTGGCCTCTGTACACCTCTCTGCAAGGCAGCCCCCTGGCGCATACTGGAGGTTCCTGGTGGGCTAGTTGGCCCCCAGGGACCCCCAGTATTCAAGGGGATCGTTCCCCTCTGCAAACGCGCCAGGGGCGCGTTTGCAGAGTGGTGAAGGAAGGGGCGGGGCCTGCGGGCCCGATCGTTTTTTTTTTTGTTGTTTTTTTTTTCCCCCTTTTTTTCCTTGTGGGACCCCCTGAGCAGACCTAGGGGGTCAGGGTGTTTCTACCCTGCCCCCTTTGTGCGCTTTGCGCACTTGTTTCTGTCCGAGGGACAAAATGGCTGCCAACACTTCCTGATTTGGAGTGTTAACAGCCAATTAACATAAAGCTCGTGCTCGGGAGGATCCGCGGCCATAGATATATCTATCTTTTTACTTTTGATTTTCTCAGCAACTACTGAACGGATTTACACCATTTAACAAAAGGGTTCTTTCTGAACCAAGAACTACCTCTTTGCCAAATTTGGTGTAATTCCGTTCAGCAGTTCAGGCTGTAGCCGTGTCTAAAGTTTCCTATGGAAAATTGCATGGGGAAAACGCGTTTGGGACCCCCTTTTTCTCGGCCCCCGCTTGACGAATCCCCTGAGACTTTCAGGGTAGGAGCGGACCTGAGCGCCCCACAAAGTTTGAAAATTTTGCGAAGATACGTCAACCGGCAAGAGAGTTATTTCAAATAGAATGTCGCGGATTTCCTATGGATAATAGGTTGTAACTATAACTATCTACTGGCGACCGCCAGTAGATAATATATATATATATATATATATATATATATATATATATATATATATATATTATCTACTGGCGGTCGCCAGTAGATAGTTATAGTTAGGACCTATTTTCCATAGGAAATTCACAACATTCTATTTCCAATAACTTTGGCGCCGGTTGACGAATCTTCGCGAAATTTTCAAAACTTATGGCCCGCTCCGGTCCGCTCCTATCCTGAAAGTTTTGGGGTGATTCGGCAAGTGAGGCGAGAAAAAGGGGGTCCCAAAACGTGTTTTCCCCATGCAATTTTCCATAGGAAACTTTAGACACGGCTACAGCCCGAACTGCTGAACGGAATTACACCAAATTTGGCAAAGAGGTAGTTCTTGGTTCAGAAAGAACCCTTTTGTTAAATGGTGTAAATCCGTTCAGTAGTTGCTGAGAAAATCAAAAGTAAAATCACATATATATCTGGGCGGAGCCTAACCACACATGTCATCGTGAGATCTGATTGGCTGTCAGCACTTCATCCTGGAATTGCTGGCAGCCATCTTGGGACCAATATAAATGATAGTACCCCATTGAAATGCATTGTAGTGAATCAAAGATTTTGAGGGTTACCAAAAGGAGAACTATAAAGGGTGATAACAGACTTTAGTTACATTAGAATTCATTTGTTGATGGTACCATACTAATTTCAGGAATTGTGGTGTGTTCTAAGGTGATTTTACCCTGTGAAAAACCTTCTGCTGGGATATCATGAATCATGTTTGAGAGAAAACTATTTTCACATGCTTGTCCCATAGAGTTTTGGAAGGTGCTCCAGAAGCTGAAATGAGAGCATATTTTCTGTAAATTCACATTATCTTTCTCAGTCATGTGAGAAGGAAGTCTGACATTCTCAGTAAACATGTACATCCAACAAGGGCAGAGACTGTCAGTTGATTCCTTTGTGTTCTACTGCAGCTTCCCAGTGTTCTAAAGAACAACTAGAGTGCTAACAGCCATACTTGTGACAAAAGTATGGCACACCTGAAGCCATCTTGATTGGAATAAACTGGTAACACTTAAAACATTTAATTTAAAAAGGAACAAAATGATTAGGCCTGGGCGGTAAATTCCGTTCCGCTGGCGGAATTTGCGAAATTTGGGTAATTTCGCGTTCCGCGGAGAACGCGAAATTGCCAAAAATTCCGCGATCCGCAACTTTGCGGAATTTTTTGCTTGTTCGCGCTTTCAAAATGCGTGTTCGCGAGATATTTCTCCCCGAGCACGCAAATAGCGTTCGCGAACAGGAAAAAAGCATCGCGAACGGGCGGAACAAGCAATTCCGCGTGTTCGCGGAACTTTTGCGTGCTCGCGGAGATTTTTTACCGTTTCGCGGAGCTTTGCGTAGCGCGACTACGCAAATTCCGCCCACCCCTAAAAATGATGGGGTTCATTTTGTCATAGAAATTATGGTTAGTGCTATAGAAAGAAAAATTAGGACATGTTTCAAGTGAGATCTCAAATATCTTCCTGTTATATTTCAACAGGAGCAGCCTGTCAGTTGATGCCTTTGTGTTCTACTGCAGCTTCCCAGAGTGTTCTAAAGAACAACTAGAGTGCTAACAGCCTTACTTATGACAAAAGTATGGCACACCTGAAGCCATCTTGATTGGAATTAACTGGTAACACTTAAAACATTTAATTTAAAAAGGAACAAAATGATGGGGTTCATTTTGTCATAGAAATTATGGGTAGTGCTGTAGAAAGAAAAATTAGGACATGTTTCAAGTGTGATCTCAAATATCTTCCTGTTATATTTCAACAGGAGCAGCCTGCCAGTTGATGCCTTTGTGTTCTACTGCAGCTTCCCAGAGTGTTCTAAAGAACAACTAGAGCGCTAACAGCCTTACTTATGACAAAAGTATGGCACACCTGAAGCCATCTTGATTGGAATAAACCGTTAATACTTAAAACATTTAATTTAAAAAGGAACAAAATGAGGGGTTCTTTTTGAAATAGAAATTATGGTTAGTGCTGCAGAAAGAAAAATGAGGGCATGTTTTAAGTGAGATCTCAAATCCTCTTCTATTTCATTAGAAAATTCTGACATGCAACTGAAACAATCACTTTCAATACCAGCAGCAGACTTCCAGTTAACTCCCTGGTGAGCAGTAGCTTTACTACAGTGATCTAATGAGCAACTACAGTGCTAACATTCTGAATTTATGGCAAATGTGAGACACATCTGAATGCCTTCTTGATGGAATCAAAGTAAAAAACTGAAAGCATTTCCTACTGAGGAGACTGCAGTAAATGAGGAAATTAGGAAACTTCATAACAAAGAAGTCTTCCAAGATGGCCACCAGAGAAAAAAGAGCCCAAATGTAGCACAAATATTACCCAGATGTAGCCCACATATAGCCCAATGACAAAAGTGTGCAAAACACTTTTTATTTTTAGTTTTTTTGCAGTTTTATGTAGTGCAGACTGGTCAGGTATTGGAGCGTTGCATATTAAAACATGACCCCTACACTACACAAACACCACTGCACTACCCTAAACCCTAAAACACTACCCCCAGCACAACCCCCTACACTACCCAAACACCACTGCACTAACCTAAATCCTAAAACACTACCCCCAGCACGACCCCCTACACTACCCAAACACCACTGCACTACCCTAAAACATGACCCCCTACACTACACAAACACTACTGCACAACCCTAAACCCTAAAACACTACCCCCAGCACGACCCCCTACACTACACAAGAACCACTGCACTACCCTAAACCCTAAAACACTACCCCCAGCACGTCCCCTACACTACCCAAACACCACTGCACTAACCTAAATCCTAATACAATACCCCCAGCACGACCCCCTACACTACCCAAACACCACTGCACTACCCTAAAACATGACCCCCTACACTACACAAACACCACTGCACTACCCTAAACCCTAAAACACTACCCCCAGCACGACCCCCTATACTACACAAGCACCACTGCACTACCCTAAACCCTAAAACACTACCCCAGCACGACCTCCTACACTGCCCGAACACCACTGCACTGCCCTAAACCTTGAAACACCAGCCCCTGCACAACCCCTACACTGTTCGAACACCACTGCACTGCCCTAAACCCTGAAACACCACCCCCAGCACGACCCCCTACACTGCCCGAACACCACTGCACTGCCCTAAACCCTGAAACACTACCCCCAGCAAGACCCCCTACACTGCCCGAACACCACTCCACTGCCCTAAACCCTGAAACATCACCCCCAGCAAGACCCCCTACACTGCCCGAACACCACTGCACTAAACCCTGAAACACCAACCCCAGCTCGACCTCCTACACTGCCCGAACACCACTGCACTGCCCTAAACCCTGAAACACCACCCCCAGCACGACCCCCTACACTGCCCGAACACCACTGCTCTGCCCAAAACCCTGAAACACCAGCCCCAGCATGACCCCCTACACTGCCCGAACACAACTGCACTGCCCTAAACCCTGAAACACCAGCCCCAGCACGACCCCCTACAGTGCCCGAACACCACTGCACTACCCTAAACCCAGAAACACCACCCCCAGCACGACCCCCTACACTGCCCGAGCACCACTGCACTGCCCTAAACCCTGAAACACCAGCCCCAGCACGACCCCTACACTGCCCGAACACCACTGCACTGCCCTAAACCCTGAAACACCAGCCACAGCACGACCACCTACACTGCACGAACACCACTGCACTGCCCTAAACCCTGAAACACCAGCCCCAGCACGACCCCCTACACTGCCTGAACACCACTGCACTGCCCTAAACCGTGAAACACCAGCCTCAGCACGACCCCCTACACTGCCCGAACACCACTGCACTGCCCTAAAACCTGAAACACCAGCCCCAGCACAACCCCCTACACTGCCCGAACACCACTGCACTGCCCTAGACCCTGAAAAACCACCCCGTGCACGACCCCCTACACTGCCCGAACACCACTGCACTGCCCTAAACCCTGAAACACCACCCCCAGCACGACACCCTACACTGCCCAAACACCACTGCACTGCCCTAAACCCTGAAACACCACCCCTGCACGACCACCTACACTACACGAACACCACTGCACTGCCCTAAACCCTGAAACACCAGCCCCAGCACGACCCCCTACACTGCCCGAACACCACTGCACTGCCCTAAACCGTGAAACACCAGCCTCAGCACAACCCCCTACACTGCCCGAACACCACTGCACTGCCCTAAAATCTGAAACACCAGCCCCAGCACAACCCCCTACACTGCCCGAACACCACTGCACTGCCCTAAACCCTGAAACACCACCCCGTGCACGACCCCCTACACTGCCCGAACACCACTGCACTGCCCTAAACCCTGAAACACCACCCCCAGCACGACACCCTACACTGCCCGAACACCACTGCACTGCCCTAAACCCTGAAACACCACCCCCTGCACGACCCCCTACACTGCCCGAACACTACTGCACTGCCCTAAACCCTGAAACACCATCCCCAGCATGACCCCCTACACTGCACGAACACCACTGCACTGCCCTAAACCCTGAAACACTACCCCCAGCAAGACCCCCTACACTGCCCGAACACCACTGCACTGCCCTAAACCCTGAAACATCACCCCCAGCAAGACCCCCGACACTGCCCGAACACCACTGCCCTAAACCCTGAAACACCACCCCCTGCACGACCCACTATACTGCCCGAACACCACTGCACTGCCCTAAACCCTGAAACACCACCCCCAGCACGACCCCCTACACTGCCCGAACACCACTGCACTGCCCTAAACCCTGAAACACCACCCCTGCACGACCCCCTACACTGCCTGAACACTACTGCACTGCCCTAAACCCTGAAACACCACCCCCAGCATGACCCCCTACACTGCACGAACACCACTGCACTGCCCTAAACCCTGAAACACTACCCCCAGCAAGACCCCCTACACTGCCCGAACACCACTGCACTGCCCTAAACCCTGAACATCACCCCCAGCAAGACCGCCTACACTGCCCGAACACCACTGCCCTAAACCCTGAAACATCACCCCCAGCAAGACCCCCTACACTGCCTGAACAACACTGCACTGCCCTAAACCCTGAAACACCACCCCCAGCATGACCCCTACACTGCCCGAACACCACTGCTCTGCCCAAAACCCTGAAACACGAGCCCCAGCACGACCCCCTACACTGCCCGAACACCACTGCACTGCCCTAAACCCTGAAACTCCACCCCCAGCACTACACCCTACACTACCCGAACACCACTGCACTGCCCTAAACCCTGAAACACCACCCCAAGCACGACCGCTTACACTGCCTGAAAACCACTGCACTGCCCTAAACCCTGAAACACCAGCCCCAGCACGACCCCCTACACTGCCCGAACACCACTGCCCTAAACCCTCAAACACCAGCCCCAGCACGACCCCCTACACTGCTCGAACACCACTGCACTACCCTAAACCCTGAAATACCAGCCCCAGCAAGACCCACTACACTGCCTGAACACCACTGCACTGCCCTAAACCCTGAAACACCAGCCCCAGCAAGACCCCCTACACTGCCCGAACACCACTGCACTGCCCTAAACCCTGAAACACCACCCCCAGCAAGACCCCCTACACTGCCCGAACACCACTGCACTGCCCTAAACGCTGAAACACCAGCCCCAGCAAGAACCCCTACACTGCGCGAACACCATTGCACTGCCCTAAACCCTGAAACACCACCCCCAGCAAGACCCCCTACACTGCCCGAACACCACTGCACTAAACCCTGAAACACCACCCCCAGAAAGACCACCTACACTGCCCGAACACCTCTGCACTGCCCTAAACCCTGAAACACCACCCCCAGCACGACACCCTACACTGCCCGAACACCACTGCACTGCCCTAAACCCTGAAACACCACCCCCAGCACAACCCCTATACTGCCTGAACACCACTGCACTGCCCTAAACCCTGAAACACCACCCCCCTGCACGACCCCCTACACTGCCCGAACACCACTGCACTGCCCTAAACCCTAAAACACTACCCCCAGCATGACCCCCTACACTGCCCGAACACCACTGCACTGCCCTAAACCCTGACTCACCACCCCCCTGCACGACCCCCTACACTGCCCGAACACCACTGCACTGCCCTAAACCATGAAACACCACCCCCAGCATGACCCCCTACACTGCCAGAACACCACTGCACTGCCCTAAACCCTGAAACACCACCCCCAGCACGACCCCCTACACTGCCCGAACACCACTGCACTGCCCTAAACCCTGAAACACCAGCCCCTGCACGACCCCCTACACTGCCCGAACACCACTGCACTGCCCTAAACCCTGAAACACCAGCCCCAGCATGACCCCCTACACTGCCTGAACACCACTGCCCTAAATCCTGAAACACCACCCCCAGCAAGACCCCCTACACTGCCCGAACACCACTGCACTGCCCTAAACCCTGAAACACCACCTCCAGCACAACCCCCTACACTGCCTGAACACCATTGCTCTGCCCTAAACCCTGAAACACTGCCCCCAGCAAGACCCCCTACACTGCCCGAACACCACTGCACTGCCCTAAACCCTGAAACATAACCCCCAGCAAGACCCCCTACACTGCCCGAACACCACTGCCCTAAACCCTGAAACACCTCCCCCAGCACGACCCCCTACACTGCCCGAACACCACTGCACTGCCCTAAACCCTGAAACACCACCGCCAGCACGACCCCCTACACTGCCCGAACACCACTGCTCTGCCCAAAACACTGAAACACCAGCCCCAGCATGACCCCCTACACTGCCCGAACACCACTGCACTGCCCTAAACCCTGAAACACCAGCCCCAGCACGACCCCCTACACTGCCCGAACACCACTGCACTACCCTAAACCCAGAAACTCCACCCCCAGCACGACCCCCTACACTGCCCGAGCACCACTGCAATGCCCTAAACCCTGAAACACCAGCCCCAGCACGACCCCCTGCACTGCCTGAACACTACTGCACTGCCCTAAACCATGAAACACCATCCCCAGCATGACCCCCTACACTGCACGAACACCACTGCACTGTCCTAAACCCTGAAAAACTACCCCCAGCAAGACCCCCTACACTGCCCGAACACCACTGCACTGCCCTAAACCCTGAAACATCACCCCCAGCAAGACCCCCTACACTGCCCAAACACCACTGCCCTAAACCCTGAAACACCACCCCCAGCAAGACCCCCAGCAAGACCCCCTACACGGCCCGAACACCACTGCACTGCCCTAAACCCTGAAACACCAGCCCCAGCACGACCCCCTACACTGCCCGAACACCACTGCACTGCCCTAAACCCTGAAACACCACCCCGTGCACGACCCCTACACTGCCCGAACACCACTGCACTAAACCCTGAAACACCACCCCCAGCACGACCCCCTATATTGCCCGAACACCACTGCACTGCTCTAAACCCTGAAACACCACCCCCTGCACGACCCCCTACACTGCCCAAACACTACTGCACTGCCCCAAACCCTGAAACACCACCCCCAGCACGACCCCCTACACTGCCCGAACACCACTGCCCTAAACCCTGAAACACCACCCCCAGCAAGACCCCCTACACTGCCCGAACACCACTGCACTGCCCTAAACCCTGAAACATCACCCCCAGCAAGACCCCCTACACTGCCCGAACACCACTGCACTGCCCTAAACCCTGAAACACCACCCCCAGCAAGACCCCCTACACTGCCCGAACACCACTGCACTGCCCTAAACCCTGAAACACCAGCCCCAGCACGACCCCCTACACTGCCCGAACACCACTGCACTGCCCTAAACCCTGAAACACAACCCCCAGCACGACCCCCTACACTACCCGAACACCACTGCACTACCCTAAACCCTAAAATACTCCCCCCAGCACGACCCCCTACACTACCCGAACACAACTGCACTGCCCT
Organism: Calotriton arnoldi; assembly: GCA_963921515.1. Classification (NCBI taxonomy): domain Eukaryota; kingdom Metazoa; phylum Chordata; class Amphibia; order Caudata; family Salamandridae; genus Calotriton; species Calotriton arnoldi. Next base: position 60,273 of record CAWUFW010021457.1, on the reverse strand, counting down.
AAACCCTCAAACACTCCCCCCAGCACGACCCCCTACACTACCCGAACACCACTGCACTGCCCTAAACCCTAAAACACTCCCCCAGCACGACCCCCTACACTACCCGAACACCACTGCACTGCCCTAAACCCTAAAACACTCCCCCAGCATGACCCCCTACACTACCCAAACACCACTGCACTGCCCTAAACCCTGAAACACTACCCCCGCATGACCCCCTACACTAGCCAAACACCACTGCCCTAAACCCTGTAACACCACCCCCAGCAAGACCCCTACACTGCCCGAACACCACTGCACTGCCCTAAACCCTGAAACACCACCCCCAGCACGACGCCCTACACTGCCCGAACACCACTGCACTACCCTAAACCCTAAAACACGACGTCCTACACTAAACAAACACCACTGCACTACCCTAAACCCTAAAACACTACCCCCAGCACGACCCCCTACACTACACAAACACCACTGCACTACCCTAAACCCTAAAAAAACTACCCCCAGCACGAACCCCTACACTACCCAAACACCACTGCACTACCCTAAACCCTAAAACAATACCCCCAGCAGTACCCCCTACACTACCCAAACACCACTGCACTACCCTAAACCCTAAAACACTACCCCCAGCAGTACCCCCTACACTACCCAAACACCATTGCACTACCCTAAACCCTAAAACACTACCCCCAGCAGTACCCCCTACACTACCCAAACACCACTGCACTACCCTAAACCCTAAAACACTACCCCCAGAACAACCCCCTACACTACCCAAAACCACTGCACTACCCTAAACCCTAAAACACTCCCCAGCACGACTCCCTACACTATCCAAACACCACTGCACTACCCTAAACCCTAAATCTACCCCCAGCATGACCCCCTACACTACACAAACACCACTGCACTACCCTAAACCCTAAAATACTACCCCCAGCACGACCCCCTTCACTACCTAAACACAACTGCACAATTTGTTACAGGCGTTGCAACGCAGGCCTGTGGTGCTTACTGGAAGTACCTGGTGTGCTAGTTGGCCCCAGGGACCCTCAGGATTCAAGGTGACCTAATCCTCCAACTTAAAACGCGCCACGGGGCGCGTTTGCACAGTGGTGAAGGGAGGGGGCGGGGCCTCAGGTGACATGTGCGCAAACACGCCCTGTGGTGCGTTTTAAGTTGGGGAATTAATTCCCCTTGAATCCTGAGGGACCCTGGGGGCCAACTAGCCCACCAGGTACCTTCAGTAAGCACAACAGAGTTGCGTTGCAGAGAGGTGAATAAAGGTGCGTGGCCTCGGAACGCCTCTCTGCAACTCAGCTCTGTGGTCCTAACTGTAAGTACCTGGGGGGCTAGTTGGGCCCCTGGGACCCTCAGGATTCAAGGGGACTTAATCCCGCAACTTAAAACGCGCCACGGGGCGCGTTTGCACACATGTCACCTCAGGCCCCCCTCCCTTCACCACTGTGCAAACGCGCCCTGTAGCGCGTTTTAAGAGGTAGTTTTAATCCCCCTGCCCTATTATGTACTAGGGACTTACAGAGGAGGTCATGCTAATCACAGGGGTACCCCAACGCATAGTGTTCCCTAGTGTATGTAGGTGTTTTCACTGTATTCTAAGTGTCTTTTAGCATAGCACTGACTCTGGTTAGTCAGAGTCAGTTACCACCAGTACCCGTCTGAAAAAGTTGTGGGCACAGGATGATTTTGCAACAAGGCCTCTTTCTGCTCCTCTGTTGGTTCTTTCTGCACATCTTTTGCTTCTTCCTGCACTTTTCTTCGTCTTTGTGGACTTCTGTTGCTTCTTTCTGCATTTCTTTTGCTTCTTTCTGTGTGTTTTTTCTTCTTTCTTCACATGTCCTACCTCTGTAGGCATAGTTAGAAACTAGCATTTAAAAAACCTTTGAAATTCACTTAAAAAATCATAGGTTTCAGGCACGTTATAGTTAGAAATTAGCATTTAAAAAACCTTTGAAATTCACTGAAAAAACCATAGGTTTCAGACATGTTATAGTTAGAAATTAGCATTTAAAAAACCTTTGAAATTCACTGAAAAAACCATAGGTTTTAGGGACAGTTTTAGTTAGTTGGACATTTCACTCGTACAAAACCATAGAAATTCCCCCGTTATAGTTAGTTCAGCTAACTATAACTCGCGCCCCGGAATGCACTGCTGATGATGTCACATATTACATCACTCATGACATGGTCAGTGACATCACTGATGACATCACTGATGACATCTCAAATGACATCACTGATGACATCACTGATGACATCATCCATGTGATAATTTCATGCATCTTCTCACACCCTAATATAACTTTTGATACACCCACTCTAAATTACAGACTGCCATTCTCAAAACCATACACACTCCAATACCAATAACTACATACCCACTCACTGATTCTTAGGTCTACACACACACATCTACTCACTCACCCGTACAGTCACTCATACTTACAGTCACTCAGTACAGGACTATCATATGCACTCATACACCTATATAAACACTCACACACCGCCACTCATCCATAGAGGTACTCACACACCTATTCAGTCATGCAAAAAATTAATCACACACCCATTTACTCACCTATACAGTTATACACACACCAGCTCACTTACTCATACAAATACTAGCACATTCTTACGCTCTTGTACAATAACTGATACAAGCACACACGCATCCATACAGCCACTCTCACAATCACACACTCTCACTTATAGCCATTTAAATTCTCTAACACACATATATACTGCCTTTTACATATGTAGTTACTCGCACATGTACCACTGAGATATACATTCACTCACTAACACACCCATACACACACTCACCCACCCAAGCAGTCCATCACAGATGCACTCTTGAAATCATGCACCCAGTGAATCACCCACTCACACATCTATGTACAGAGTCACACACACCCCACCCACACAAACACTCAGGCAGCCATACAGATACTCAGAGAACCAATCAATAACCCATATAGACACTCATGTAGCTATTCGCAAATCCATGCATCCACTTACACACCAACAAACAGACGGATACAGACATTCACACAGTTTAGTCACTAACCCATGCATTCAGTAAGATACGTTTAATCACTCACTTGTAGAGTCAGTCACGCACGTACTAAATCATCCATTCAGACACTTATACACCCACTCATTCTTCAATACGCCTTTCCCTATATATATTAAACATATTTAAACTTTACAGAAACACACAGTCACTGGATGATGTCATCAGTGATGTCATCAGTGATGTCATCAGTGATGTCATTTGAGATGTCATCAGTGATGTCATCAGTGATGTCACTGACCATGTCATGAGTGATGTAATATGTGACGTCATCAGCAGTGCATTGTGGGGCGCGAGTTATAGTTAGCTGAACTAACTATAACGGGGGAATTTCTATGGTTTTGTACGAGTGAAATATCCAACTAACTATAACTGTCCCTAAAACCTATGGTTTTTTCAGTGAATATATATATATATATATATATATATATATACACACCCAGGTATATATCCATAAAAACTCTTCTTTAATCTCACACAAGTCCGAGACAAATGTAAGGTGAGCACCGATTTACCTTGGGTGCCATTACTTACTGGTCTCTGATAGACCATATACATGCACCTTATGATATTCAAGATATTTCCTCCTTTAGTTTGTTGAAGGATTTTATAGGACCCCACCTATCTCATTCAATGGCTGAGAAAGGGGGCTTTGACCATTGTGGTTGTATATGGCTATAAATATAAGCGTGTGTCACTTATCAAATTAAGATTACATATTCGTGATCTGCGGACTTCTTATAATAAAAACAGGACCTGTAAACTCTTTCTGAGGATACTGGTGACTGTCGATTCACATATTATTCTCTTTGCGCGAATGCAAGGAGACACGTTCCATGTTTGCATTGTATTCGCACTTCCTAGCCACTCGGAAAGAAAAGGTCTCTCTTGTAGTTCAATAAGACTTTAAAGTTATTTACATAGTTGCCGGTGTCTCGGATATTTTCTCGCTACTTTAAGCCTGCGTGAAAAGTATCCACATTACCCCGGCAATCCGTGTTTAAATTGACTCGTGGCTTGCAAACAAAGGTTAAAAGAAGTTCAATAGAACGCCGTGCTGAACACTTACCCGAGCAGTCGTGGAAAACGCTACCACATTCACAAGTTTAGTTTCGGACTCCGAGTCGAGTACGGTCTTCGTTGAAACTTCCGTTATTTGTTTAGGTGGAATGTTCCACATCCGGGTAAAGAGGTCATCTACCTGTGCCATGATTGTTTTCATGTTCGATGAAAAAATAATCATTATACTTTGATAATTTGAAATTTGCAAAGCCTTCGATCCCGCTTAAGGAATACATTTTTTAATTATGAAGCTCCTGGAACACATCTTTAAGCGATGATCACTCTGAAGCCAGCCTGAAGGCTTCTGGGAATTATAGTCCGGCAACTGCTATTACGATTAATAATACGGATGATGTTACTGAAGTAGTCCGATTAGGGGTGTTTCCGCCAAAAGAGGAAAATTCTTTGTTGTAACTTTTTTTAAGTTTATTATATTGGGCCTAAGGAAGGAATCACTTAAAACGGGACTTCTTTTTTGTACGGCAGCTGGTGGCATCATTGTTATATCCATACGCATGCTCTTAATCCAGTAGTCCAATTTAAAGTGCTATATGAAATTGCCTGTGGAAAAGATTCAAGTTGGATCCTATTTGCTGGGTATAAAAACCCAGGAGCTTATTCGAACAACAGAATAGCCAAGCTGGTATTCACAGATTATGAAGTTCTGTTATTTCGTTGAATCCGTTGATTGCTGTGTTGAACTTTACAATTAAGAAGGCTTCTCTCTCTCGCTTAAGCGCCATTCAATGTCACCTCCTCTACTAACATGTTCTATTGGAGATATCACCGTCCATTTCAGATCTCCTTCTATATGTTTTTTTTATCCAATGATTTACCAAGGAGCAGTTACAACCTTTTTTCGGATCCTTGATTTGTGTTGGGTAATGCGTTGGCGTACTTGCTGGTTTGTTTTTGTAATATACAACATATTGCATGGGCAGATTAAGCCATATATTAAATTTCTAGTTTTACAGTTGGAAACATAGTCTGTTTACAGAACATGTTCTTATAGGAGAATAGGCTACCTTCAATAGTTTGGCTGTAACATATGCAAGTGCCACATTTGTGATGTCCCTGAATTGGAGGGCGATTCAAATGTTGTCGCATGGTTGTTTTCGTTGAAGGCATTGGAAGAGCTGCCCGGACAACTTGGTTGCCAACACTTCTTTCTTTTTTAAAAACGAATAGCGTTTTTTCAAAAGAATCATCCCAGTTTGTAATTGAGTGCCAATTCTGATTAATGATCTTCTTCAACTGGTTGGACTATGTACAATATGTTGTAACAAAAACCAAACGTTCTAGTTTTTCTTTTTCTTTTTTCTTCAATAGTTCCTCGCATGGTGTTCACCAAGCTCTTTTTAACAACCGTTTGAGTAATTTCTATGGGTATCCACAGTCCTTTAGTTTGCCTATCAAGTTGTTTGCAAGGAACTGATAGTCTGCCTTTGTAGGAAGGTAGGATCTGACTGCATGGTTACCCCCACTTTTTGCCTGCTGTTTTACTGGTTTTTGACTAGTCTGACTGGGATCCTGCTAATCAGGACCCCAGTCTATCTGCTTTCTCCCTAAAATGTTATGCCATGTACTTTGGTACACTCCAGATTGGATACTGGGGTACCCTTATAAGACCCTAGTATATGGTACACATGTAACTAGGGCATAGGTACCCTAGAGGCCTCCCATGGGCTGAAGCATGTGTTAATCCACCCATGAGAGGCCATGCAAAATGGAACTACAGGTCTGCCACTGCAGCCTGTGTAAGCTGGTGCTTGCACCACTTACTTTAGATATAGGTTTACTATATCTATAGGTTACTACACTTAAAACTTATAAGTCACCCCTATAGCAGGCCTTAACAATCCTGGAGGCAGGGTGCTGGGTTTTACATGAGAGGGTGCCCCTGCATGAGCAGAGCCCCTATGCAGCCTTCGGAGACCATTCTCCCGGGTTGTCTGTGATGCAGCCAGACATATAGGTAGAGGTGCATTATAACCTCGCGGTAAATGCTATCTCGAAAACGGCTGAAACAAAACATGTCGTGTTTAGTATCAAACACCTTGGAATCATACCTCCACACTGGTAACCGGTGTGGGAGGTATGATTCCACCCTTCTGAAGCGAGTTTCGTGGGGTCACTGGTCTTTCCGGTGCCAGCCTTCTCGACCCGGACAGCACAAAATGGATGCTGCCGACCAGAGACACATTTCTGCCCTCCTGCTGCTGAGCCAAGCTCGAGCAGAGGAAGGCAGCACAATAGGCATCCTGTCACAGGGAGGTGTGACCACCTCCCAGACAGGATTTAGTGTATTGGGGCTGGATGGGTGACCTTCCACAGTGCCTGAAAGTCTGCATCTGGGGCACACTTTGTGTCCCTGTGCATAGTCCATCTCAAACCAGTTCTGGGAGCTGTTGGCTCCTGCTCTGGTGCGAAACTGGACAAAGGACATGGGAGTAACCTCCCCTCTGTCCTGACCCTCCCCTAGGAGGGTCCCCTGAATCTGTCCAACCCTCTCACATGGGTACATAAGGGCTTACCTGGCTGTAAGACTTTAGATTTGACGTGGACAAGATTCTGAACAAGAAACCACTGACCTTCGACCGTCTGGACACTCTGGACTTCGCTGGACTTCTTCTCTCTCTCCGTACAAAGCATCGTCTGTGCCCTTGCACCATACAGGCTCTGTGCAGAACCTGTGGAGCACTAAGGACAACTGAAGAATCTCCCTTGGGGTGAAGGAGTCACTCCCCTGCATTCGCAGGCATCGCAACACAACTGACCCGTCTGCTGATCCTAAGCTCCTGTAGACTCTGAAGGCTCCAGCAACACAGGAGGTGGGTTCTGACGTTCCTTGAGGTTGAGCTACCCTCTCACTGAGTTTGAGGCCAGTATCCCTCGTGGGGACTGCATAACCCGAACCCCTGTGCACCGCATACTCTTGCAAGTGCATATGCTTGTTGGCAATTCTCGAGCTTGTGCATTGGGCTCCGTGTAGTCCTGACCCTGAGCAGTATTTCCACCACAGAACTCCAGCCTCCTTGCACAGAGAGCTCCATGGGCTGGTACTTTGTGAACTTGCTTGAGGTTCCCTCGCGACTCCTGGTCACTAAGCCTGTGGGTCCTCTTGAGGATCATCTTGAATTCTGTTGGGCTTCCATGGTTGCTCCAGATATGCCCTGACTCCCCATTGCTTGGTGAGTCCCCTGGACCTTGCTGGTCCACACCGTAACCTGCTTGACCTTTCTGCGTGGGTTGCTGTTGCCAAGGCTTTTTGGTGCTCCAGCCCAACACTGACCCCTCAGCACTCTAAATCCTTTGTGGGACAGCTCACATCTGGCTCCTGGTCATCCTTGACATCTCCTGGACCTTGTGGCTGCAGAGTCAAGCGTCCCTTCTTCGCACTTGAAGCACTCGACATCAGGGGGCATTCGTCTACCGAGCCCCTGGTCACCCTGAAGTGACCCAGACTCTGTCCCCTCTGCTTTAAGGTTCCTTCCATCATGAATCCACCCTTGGATTCCTACGGACACTTTCTTCCTTCCCGGCAGCAGCTTTTCTTTGAAGCCCTCCATTGAAAACGACGGCGGTTTCCGACACCACTCCAGACCTATGCACCTGGCTCCTCTGGGATAGGTGACTCGGGTACTCCGGTATCCACGGGTGGAGTGGCTCTCCAGCCTCCTAAGTTCCAAAGGGTTTCCTCGAAATCCACCGAGAAGGGTCCTCAAACTTTAAAATTGTAACCGCGACTTCCCCATAGAATTGTACGGATCCCCCAGTCGTGTTAGTACACTGCACCTTCCTCCGTGGGGTCCCTTTCTACTCACCTTGGGTGGTTCCTTGGGGTCCCTGCGATTCTACGTGTTCTAGATACTGTCTCGACTCCAGTCATGGTTCTTATACCACTATTTTAGTATATGGTTTGGCCTGCCCCTGGAGTCCACTGTGTATTGAGCTACTTACAAGTGTTTCTTTGCTAAAGTATTGTGTGCTTTGTGTTGCATCCTCGTGTAGAGGATAATAGAGAGTGTTATATAAATAAATACATATTTTTATAACTACTGTGTGGTTCTCCTTTCATTTAATTAATACTAAAGGTGATATTCTGGTAAAACAAGCTGCTTTACATTCCTTCAAGATTAAGCCTGAATGCTGCTCTCCACAGCTACCACTAGGATAGCTTTCTAAAGGTTATCTTTGACCTCATACATCATAAGGGTCATTTGGACTGGTGCAAGGTGCCCACTTTAATTAGTGGACAGCATATACCAGGCCAACTTCTCACAGCCTTCTCAGAACAATTCCTTCTTATCCTAAAAAAACTGGGCTGCGAGGATGGTGGCTAGTATAGTGCAATGCTTTATTTCTATCAGTAGATTTTGTATGAAGTGTGGTTTTTAATACTCCATCAGATGCATAAACCTCCACGTCTAGAAATGTGATCCGGGCCGCGTTGTGATGCATGCTAAACTTGATATCAGGTGATCTATCATTTAGCCAGCAATGGAATTTCTCAAGAGACTCTTCTTGTCCAGTCTAAATAAATAATATGTCGTTAATAAACCTTACCCAATTCGAAATCTGGTGTATAAATGGATTATTGTTAAAGACGTATTTTTCTTCGAACTTAGCCATATAAAGTACAGCAAATTCCAGCACAAATGGACAGCCCATGGCAGTCCCTTTGACTTAGTAATAAAAGTCCTCACCGAATTTGAAGTAGTTCTTCCTTAAGGCTAAACTTGCCAAGCTCGTGATGAATTCCGTTGGGACTTGTTCTGGCTTGGTTCTGGTCATAAGGAATGATTCAATTGCCTCTAAACCATCCTCCTGCAGTATTTGAGTATATAGAGACACTACATCGAATGTTACATGTATCTGAGTTTGTTCAGAAAAATCCATCATCTCAATTTTGTTGATGAAATGCATTGTGTCGCTCAAATATGAGGGGACTTTGTCCAAGAATGGTTTTAAGAAAAAGTGGACATACTTTGAAATTGTTTCCAGAACCGATTCTCAGCCAGATACTATTGGGCTCCCTTGAATGAGATAGATGGGGTCCTATAAAGTCTGACAGTTGTCAGTCCTGCCAATAGATCTTTCAGGCAAATGAACAAGAACATTCACTATTGGTCCCTTAACTCCACAGAAAAAAAGTCAAAAAGAAAGAAAATCTTGTTCAAGCGGAGTTGCTCGTTCTTTAATTGGCAAAGTGAGAAGTAAGTGAATTATTGTTGTTTGGGGCTTTAACATCTTGTTAGGTTTTTGAGAAACACAACAAAAATCGGGTTTTGTTCTTTGTTGTTTACTGATTTAGATTGCGGCAGTCAGCAAGTGCCTTTCCCTATGAGATTTGTTGAGTGAAGACAGGAGATGGAGGTAAACTGGGGTGTGGATTGAATGGGAGAGATGAAAGTGTGAAAGTCTTGACTGGCACTTTTTGTTAATCATAGTGTTTTTGTTAATTATCAGCTCTTTCTGTGTTCTGTGTCCTAAGGAGAACCCTCAAAGAAACTTTTCAGTGTTTGAAACACGTCGACAGCCTTTCTTTCGGCCAAATAAGTGTTCTACATATGTATTACCACTGTTGCTCGTAATTAATTGATCCAGAAAAGTTCTTTTAAAAAAAGTTTTTTTATGAGCGCAGTAGGGTCACTATTTGGCTATTGCCCCTGCTAAAATGTGCTAAATTTCCTTAGTTAGGTAGTTGTCAGAGAGATTACAATATTATTGCAGTTTAAACTGCACAGAACCTGAGCAAAAAATTGTTTTTGTTGTGTATTGTATATGTATTGTATATATGTCATGTAATTTGTATGTTTGGCACATTTTTGTAATTTGTAATTTTGTGATCCCTGTGTATATAAAAATCAATGAAGTTGTAGAATTTAATCAAGTCTTTAAAAAATCTCAAAAACAAATCTTTGTTTCAATCAAGAATTGACTTTTGGAATAAATTCAATTGATCATAGCAATTGGATTGTGTGATCATGTTTTGAATGGTTGAAAGAATGATAATCAGTATTGGCATTTTTCTTGGTGTTTGGTATTTATGGCCCAGCCTTACTGATTTTGGGCCAACCCCTTCTTTGGTGAGAATTCTTGAATGTAAGGACTGAAAAGATACAAGTAATCGAATCAAAAGAATGATAAAGAACTATGCTCCAGTGAAGGGGCAATCACTAGAAGAGGAAGACAAGTCATTGAATGAGAAGGAAACAACTGAGATTGAAATGTTGTGTGGGGAGGGGTGCATGTTTCAGCATTCTCTGTGGTACCAGAGGGTAGGCATGGAGAGGGCATATAGTCTGCATGTGAATGACTCTTGCAATATTAGGCACTTTTACAGTCTTTCCTTGCTCTACCTATCTCACCCGCTTGATGTGGTCTGGCAGTTTTAGCTAGGTGGTACTATCTGGCAAAGTAGCATTATCTTATAATGAGGACCATTTCAATTACTTGTAAGAGATATATGTCGTCTTTTGTGTTTATGTTACCCTGATTAAAGAGTTTGAAACATAATGCTGGAGTGTTCGCTTGAGGTCTCGTGGTCATACGGACTTACTTTTGATCAATTCCTGAAACATTGTTTTAAAGCATGCCAGCATACATATCTTCAGAGATAGGAAAATGAAAGGCTTGGGAAGTCTATTCTGCTCCTGGAAGAGTACCTCTTGGTACTACCTTCTTCCAAAGCTAATATGCTGCTAGCAAGGTTACTGCTGGTGCGTTATCTGCAGGCTATATATGATAGCATTTTGGCTAACCCCCCACAAGTGACTGGTGATGTTTGTGCGATTGTAGGAGGGTCAGAAGTGGGGAGCATCTGGGGCTTTTTGCTCAAGACCCTGTCTTTTTAGGGCTCTACAATAACACTGCTAACTCTCTCAATGTATCACAAAAGCTAGTCTGCATTTGTGATATGTTCTCGATAAGACAGTTCATGCTCAATAAGACAGTTCATGAAATGTTCTCTATAAGACAGTTCATGCATATTGAGATATGTTCTCGATAAGACAGTTATTGCATTCAACTACGTGCCGCCATAGAACCAGGAAAGTTCCTGCATCACATTTGTGAAAAGAAGCCCAAACAGGCTTTGGACAAATCTGAATGATGGCATATTCTTCTGGCATGCCAGTTCATTAGGTTCAGTATACTCCACACAAAATCACTTACAAAGTTTCCTAAAGTTTCTTGTTCAGTATTTATTCTTGGAAGAAGTGTTTGAGATTGCAAGCAAGTCTTGTAATTTGGTAAAAATGTATTCATTGCACTTTCTGTTCCCTTTGTGCGGGTCTGGGTAAATGTAGTAGCTGCATTCCTTCAGCAAGATAAAAAGGGCTTGGCTGAAGTGTAAGGCACTTCTCTATCATTTCCCATTCAACTCCTATATATTAACCAGAATTCCAGGGCTAGTTATTAAATCTATTTCCCTTTGGTATTTTAATGATGTGGAGCATAGTCTTCTAGTTTTATGTCATACCATGATCTGTACATTTTCTATTGTATGTTATATCTGATGCAGATTTTTTCTTGTGTACATAAAAACTGCAGTTGATGAAATGTATGTTTTTCATAGATTTGTAGTTCCTTTTTTAACTGTATTATTATATTCTATAGACTTCAAAGTCCAAAATAAACAGTACACTGAATAAACTGAGATAAGTATTTTATCAGAATAATAATTGTTTGATGCTCTGACCACTGCTATTATTTACACCCCAATGAAATCTAGGGCCAGATTTATCAATGGCGTGTGTTGCCCTTGCATCACAAAAGGTGACACAGGGGCAAAGCAAGCCCTTAAGTGAGATTTACTATGCCATGCAGAGTTACCTTGTATGGCACAGTAAATCCGGAGTAACACAAGGCAGTGCAAGTTGTTGCCTTGCATTACTCTGTCCTAGAAAGGCGTTCCATAGGTGGAGCGTGGGTATTTCCAAGCATTCACCCATGTTTTTTTGCACATTCCCAGATTTACTAACAATAGTAAACCTGGAAATACGTAAAAATGCTATGCTTTCCCAGGGAAGGCATAGAAGGGAGACATATGTTTATTTCTCCTAATTTTTTCCTCTTCCTACATGTGCTGCTTTCTGCAGCACACATAGAAAGAGGAAAAAGTCTCAGAGGAGTGTCCCTTCCTGCACTAAAACAATCCTACTGGCAATGCAGGCACCCTTGCATCATGGTGCAAGGGTGCCTGCATTGGTGCTTGGGAGCCACTAGTCAGCCAGCGCGCAGAGAGCGCAGGAATGCGCCATATCTTAGCAGATATGGTGCATTCCTGCCCTCTCCATTTGACGCGGCACAGTAAGTTGCTTTGCTGCGTTGCGCTGCGTCAAATGATAAGAAATCTGCTCTCAAATTTAAAAGTAGAGCAAATTCAACAAAAAGAGCCATTTAAGCTCTTGAAATAAAGGAGTTGTTGACTTCAAGGCTGGGAACCATATGAAAAAGAACCAGACTGGCAAAGCTTGATTGCCAATGTATGCAATCCTTTCCATGACTCACACGCCAAGGAGGGTGGTCAGACAGGCATAACCTCAGCCCTGCCCGTGTGATAATTCCTCCAGCCAAAGCACTATGCACTTTGTATTATTTTGCACATTGTATAAGTCGGTGATAACTAGTTTTTTGCTGCCATTACTAAGGAACATTCACCCTTGTTCATATAGTGATGGTTTTACAATCATTGGCAACCGCTGCAATTTGCACTGCAGTAGTTAATTATATAAGGGGTTCTATTGCATTTAGAAAGCACTATGAGTAAAATTCTACAAAGATCAGTAGGGTAACAGTTTGCTGCCTAAATGGACTTTTTACAAAAATAATTATATGATATAGCTGGAATTTTATGATCAGCGTTTAGATTTTTATTGTTGATATTTTATGTATTGTATTTTTATCTTCTGATGTTGCTAATCTTTTTATGGTTCTCTTAACCGAAATAAAGTTATTCTTGACTTGACTTGTCTCACAAACATGTTTCTCCATTTGGAATACCATTCACCAGGTTACTCACGTTATTCTTTCTCATGTGTCTCTGTTATACAGAGACATTGTATTTATTTTTAAATGAAAGGTTAAGGACCAAAAAAGGGCTGCATTTCTAATTCTGCATTGCTGCTATTTTAACCCATTGCTGTGTGAGATGAAATTTGCCCAAGCTCTTTACTAGGCTCTTTACATTTTACATATCTGCACACCTATTTGGGATTAATCAATACCATAACATAAGAATATTTGGCAAATTTGTTGTCTATAATTCTTTCACTGGTTCATCTCCAACACATATTCATTAAGCAGTTTTTGTTGCTGCTTCATACAGGGCCTGTCGAGAAAAGGACAACGGAACCCAACTCACTAAGGAACCTGGGTGGGTAAATTATTGTCAGAAACAGTGGTTCCTGTGGAATAATAGAATCATATATAGATAATAAGATGCACAATCGCAATGGAAGGGTTAAAATGATGTCAGAGGGCGAAGAAACCACATACACCTATGGTTTTGGTTTGATACAATCGTATTTTATATTTCACAAACAAAATTCTATATACAATGAAAAAGAAAAATGTGCGTAGGGTCCCCAGTGAGAAACAGGAACCTAAAATATTGGTGACATAATTGTGACAATATTTTACAAGGTTTCCAAGGTATTCAAAAAAGTCGACCAGCGTCAGTCTGTCTGCTGTAGGCCAACAGCAGACAGACTGACGCTGTTGTGCTGCCCGCGTAGTTGATCGTCACGCTCTTTGAGGACTGCAATTATTGAAGGATTCGTCTTCATTGAAAAATACTTGCTTCTATAGATGGGCTTCACACCATATGTAGGTACAGACCACCATATTGAACATTCGTGATTCACAGGTCAGCGCGACAGCACCGCTTGTGATTAACACCAACTCCAGAATTCCTCATCAACGTCTTCATACACGTCTCTGTGTATCATCAACACAGTAACAGTGCTCAGCTACCCACAGAGTGCCAGCCTTCACTCTCACTTGGGTACCCGGCTTGGTGTCCTTGTGAGTATCTCGTTTTCCTTTTTCTCCATCACCCACTGTTGGCACGTACACCTCACGCGGCTGCGCATTCTACCCATCAGATGTCCCTAAATCCATAGGTCCTGATGAGACCCTAGATCACGTATAGGGTCGAAACGTCGTCGGCAACAAAAGGAAGCGAACCATTAACAGCGCGTATTATTGTATAGAGCTGCTATATATTGTGTATTGAGTTGCTAAATGTCGACTTTTTTTAATACCTTGGAAACCTTGTAAAATACTGTCACAATTATGTCACCAATATTTTAGGTTCCTGTTTCTCACTGGGGACACTACGCACATTTTTCTTTTTCATTGTATATAGAATTTTGTTTGTGAAATATAAAATACGATTGTATCAAACCAAAACCATAGGTGTATGTGGTTTCTTCGCCCCCTGACATCATTTTAACCCTTCCATTGCGATTGTGCATCTTATTATCTATATATGATTCTATTATTCCACAGGAACCTCTGTTTCTGACAATAATCATACAGGGCCTGTGTCCTGGAGATTGCCTACTCTTGATCACTTGCTGTGTGGACAAGGGGCTAAGACGCTAGATCACAGGCACTGGAGACAGGTGTGGGCTGGATCAGATCAGTCGGGTTCAGTGACCACGTTTTGAATTTTGTGGTCTCCTGCACGTGCAACCATTAGTTGCCACATAACCGGTGGGTGCGCCTGGGCAGTCGTCAGGGGCAGCAGGATAGGTTAAATAATGGACAGGTTACCAGATCACTCATGCCCCTGGCAACTGCTGATGCGGTCCTGGCTCTTTCAAGCACCAGTATTCTTCTTTTCAGGAATCAGGGCTGCTTGCTGACTGGGCTAGCCTCACCAACAGCTGGATCTCTCTATCGGCCTGATGGGAAGGTGCCACCGAGGGGGCTCCGGCGGCGGCGACCGTTGAAACACATTTTCCCCCTGATATTTCGGAGGTCCCACCGGTTGCCGCTAACGGGGACCTTGGATATGGCAGATGCAGAACAGAGGTGAGGTATTGAGGCTCTGAGCGGTGGGCGCATGGCTCTACAGCTGAATACCTGATAGAGCAGCGGCTTCTTCGCGGACAGAGCAATGTTTTCTTGTTTGAACGGTGCTTGGTTAAGCTTCATTCTTCTTTACTGCTAATAATCATTTTAATGGCAGTTGGTTCGAAAGGGCAGTAGGTGGTGATACTTTGTAACTACTGACACCACCTGTTGTCAGCACTGTGGGTCGCTTAAGGGTAGTGAGCAGTACAGAAGTCACCAGCAGATTGTGCTTGTATCCTCTGTAGTGCAGTGAACTGTTTTCTCTGGTAGCGCACAGGCACGCAGCGCAGTAAGAGTATTACCTTAGCATTTGTCTTCAGAGCGCATTAATTGCAAATCACATGAGGCTCTGTAATGGATCTAGACCATTCAGGGAAGGGCCGTGATACCGTGCATGTTCAGATGTGGCCAATATCCAATTTTACCTTATCGCCTAAAACCAGCATGAGGTGATGCTCACACTTTCTCCTGCTCTCATAAGGACACTGTGAGCTGTTTGCTCCGTGAATGATGTAACTTGGAATCCAAAGCTGATCCATGACCGTGTCTTAGGTACTTGTCATGGGTAAATGCCCAACCACCAATTTCCTTGGTTTAAAAGGTTTTCCCTTTTGTTTATAATGTAATTTTGTTTTGTTTTTTATGTTTGTGTCCGGACATGATCTTAACCTGCTGGCTGCCCCTTACGCGCCTTTAGATTGACTTCTGTTCTCAGATTAAAACCTATAGAAGCTTGGCCACAGCACTGAAACTCATGGTTGTGTTCGTATTTTGCTGAAGGAATAATCTTCACCAGGTTTTAAATGTTTTCATTGCAAGACTGGAAATAAGTGTGCGAGACAGGGTTTTGGTGAGGAAACATTTGCTCAAGGGCTAACGGACAGGCAAGAGAATGGAGATGTGGAGCGGCGGCCCTGCCCAGTTAGGAGCGAGGAGCTTGTCTCCTCCTTCTACAGCTATTAACTCCATTGTTTCAAATATCAGTCAATTTATCCCATCCCTATTTTCTCCAGATCACCCATTTACCGGTTTCCATGCAGCCACCTTAGTGGCTTGGCGAGGTAATCACTCACCCAGTTAAAACTCGCAATGCATGCATAAGAAGGTTAAAAGAAAACAAATTGTGAATTGTTTACCATGGCTGATAGTTTATTTGAAGGGAGCCCTGGGGACTACACCCCCGACAAAGAGTTAAAAGCTTGGAGAATTAAAACCGCATTATCGGTGCATACTTCAAACAGCAAATATAAATGGAAAGCATTTTTAAATGGTTCCTACATCTGCGTGAATTATCCCTGATTAATAATTAGAGGACACAAAGAGGAGGAAGTCATTCTACAAATAAAAGAATACAACTTTGTTGACAAGTACTATTTAGTATCATGAAGAAGTAAGAAGGTGCGAGGTGGCCTTTTTTCCAAATGTGGGCACTGCACGGTGTGTGTTTTCAGGCATAGGCCTTCCTCTACCACTTAGGGCCCGATTCTGATGCGGGTTGGAAAAGCTTCCCGACCGAGGGCCTGATTCTGATGCGGTTAGGAAGGCCTCCTAACGGCATTTGCTCCTTCCAAATCGGATCGTGAACGTGTCTTCCCGACCGAGGGCCCAATTCTGATGCGGTTAGGAACAAATGTTCCCATTGAAGTCAATGGGAGTTCAACCAAATCGTATCTGGAAGCATCCGGATGCATCCTACTCCGCCGGTCGGACTTTCCCGATCCGAGTGGGTCGGACACCATTTCCCAACCGATTCGGTCGGGAAGCTTTTCCAACCCGCATCAGAATCGGCCCCTTGGTCTCTTGTCTGGCCCCGTATAGTTAAGGTTCGAATTCAGTGCTTAATTTGTAAAAAAATTAAGCGCCAGGGCCCTTGCCAGGAGGCTACTGCAACTTACACTATCCGCTGTTGCTGCCAATGACAATTATACTATTCCATGTCCCCAAAGCTCTAAGAATGGCTTGTGTGGCAGTTATTAATCATTGTTAATGTATATTGGATTAATGACCAGCTGTTGTGATGTTCATCCCTATTTTGGTAGCCTGCACTGCCATGGAACAGGCTGTCATAAGTGCAATAAAGTTTGGGTGCCGAGCACCGGAAACCACCGGCGCAAATTAAGCATTGGATTCGATATTTCATTTTCACAGGAAAATTTGCATTTATGGGCTCATTATCAATTGCTTATGTTTATTCTGTAGAGATAATCATTTCAAAACACATAGCATACCCTTTGGAAACACCATTGGTAAGGGGGTCACAGCTTTAGCTGATGAGAAATCACTAAGTCAGTGATTCGATTACTTTAATTATCTGGGTAGGATTAATATTCACATTTGACCCTTCTCCAACTGCTACATAGCATGGGAGCCAAAAATGGCAGAGGTATTTAACCAGACCTTGGGACTGAACTAAATGAGAATTTATGTGGCCTGCACATATTCAAACCAGAGTTCCTTTCCATAGGTATGGGGCATTGCCTTAGAACAAACCACTGTGCAGTTGTAGGTCGTTTTTAAGTAGAAGATAGCGTCAAAGTCTGTGAGTGCGTTGTTAATAAGCACCTTATTATGGATAGATAAGATTCTTAGCACATTTAGGGGCTGATTCCGATCTCGGCCGGTAGGGCACCGAATCGGATTCGGCTTTACCGGATCCGATTCGGACGCCTTGTTTCCGACCGATTCGAACACCCGTCCGCGCGAGCAAGTACGATGCGAGCGTACGCGAAATCGCCGACCGACTCATTCCCGGGTCCGAACCGCTCCGACCGACTCGACTCGCACCACGCAATGGAGACTTTCCCGACCGAGCAAGTACGATGCGCGCCTCGAACAGTCTGACCGACTCGCGCCGTCCGGCTCCAAAGAGCAGTCGGAGCCGGACTTCAGGGGTCTGTGTCGGACCCCCCTGCACGCGTAGCCGCGCGAGTCGCACACAGGGGGGACCCATGGGTCCCCCCCTACACATGCATGTACGGCATGAGTCGCACTGACGCGTACCCGCTGTAGGGGGCGCCCTTGTTCGCGATGTACCCATTGAGTCAATGGGAGCCCGTGTACGCGTCGTACGACCGGCTCCCATTGACTTCAATGGGAGTCTGAAGTCCGACCGAATCGAGTCCGGCAGCATGCGGCCGCATCGTACTTGTCCGGTCGGACTGCTAGAGTCCGGTTCGGTCGGAAATCTCTCCGGGTCCGGCTCGGTCGGAGAGATTTCCGGCCTGAATCGGAATCGGCCCCTGAGTCTTTGAAGTTCCATTTCAAACTCCTGATTAAGGGTCATCATTTAATATTGGCAGAACAAATTGATCTTTCATTGCCTGAGCCATTATAAACGCTAAATTAGACTACGGCAATGCCCTGCCATTCAGGACCTCAATAAGGAATGTCAGTAGGCTTCAAGTGCTGCAGGATACTGCAGTAGGAGCATTATTGCCTGAAAATGGTACACCTTTCCGTAGCTAAATGAAGCCTACATCGACTCCGAGTAGCAACCTGAATACAATTTAATGTTCTCATGTTAACACCCAAATGGTTTGTCGGCACTGCTTCACGCTACCTAAACCGCAGTCTTACACCATACCGCCGTAAAAGAATGGCGGGATCCGCAGGTAAATATCCCTTGATGCTCCCGAAGAAGGTTAGCAAAGGGAAGGAGGGGAGACTTTCCCAGTGGCACCAGCTCATTATGGACCTCCTTAATGGAGGACCAGGAGAGTATCCAACAGGTCATGTCTTTGAAAAGGCTCTCAAGAATGTATTTATTTGTGTGAGGGCCCTTTGCTCAGATTGAGCGAGTGCATAGTCACTCAGGGATGGAGTATCCAGCGTCTTATGAAATGGACTATTAAAAGGCTCTATTTAGAAGAAGGTATCTAGTAATGAAAGATCGTATCACAGTTCAAGTCACACTGGCTTGCTTAACTTCCTGTTCCATAGGGACTCTTATTAAAGTATCAACCAGAATGTAGCAACACAGCAAATGTATTTTGGTACTTGCTGTGTCAAACTCATCCCAAGGAAAGGATTCCTTCTTCCACACATTATAAGGCCAGGGTTGCTGGCGAGCCCAAAGGGCCCAAATTAATCCAGTGGGCTAGTTGCTCCCAGTCGCCTTTGTGCTGTTCTAGTACCCATGTTACCCACCCCATCTAGCAAAATTAAGGAAGGTAATTTCATTCTCACAAGTGCCTGGAAGTGATACATATTCAAATAGCACTATTACTGTCCAACTTCTTAATACCAGAAAATCTGCCCAGGCCTTCATTTTCCTGGGGCCATGTCGTTGATTAACACTCTCTAATGCAGCGGTTCTAAACCTAGGGGCTATCAACCCCTGGGGTAAGCAACTCTTTCTCAGGGGTGTCCACAGCCAGTTTAGAAAATCAAACAATTTCAGCAGATTCGTAAAACATACATGCATAAAATCAGCAAACATTAAGAGCTTAAACACTCGGGTAACTTGAAGAGATTTGATATGGGTGGGAGGGAGAAGGGTTTTTCTTTGCTAGCCCTAAATTAATCTGTGGGAACAGTCTGAGTACAGCAAAGGAAGCTAGTATGGATGCTTTGTGGCCTCAAGTATCCATGATGCACAAACGTCCTGCAGATATATCTGCAGGTGGCATTCACCCATTATTGGTCCATATCATTGGCGTGTCACCCACTAAATACTAGTTCACCCTCCTTTTCAGTGATATCCTTAGGCAGAAAAGAGGATTGTAAAGCAGGATTCCGAAGCACTTCATGCTCCTTAAATATGATGTATACAATGGGCTTGCACTATTTCTGTATAAGTAATGACATTTATTCTATCTTCTGTCAATTTTCTCATCAGGTCACAAGGCTACAGTCAGTGCAGTGATCTATGGTCATGCTTTCAGGTGGCACACTAGGTCAACTCTTGCCCAGAACCGATTTAGCAGGCAGGCAACAGAAGGCAGGCCATTAGTTCTACTGGGCTGCGAGGGGGAGCCTTTGCTTGAATGGTCTACAACAGCATGTTCCTGATGTCCCAGGAATGAGGCTACAGCCACCAGCAGTCATCATCCTCTACATTGGTGGTAATGATTTAGCAAAGTCAGAAGACATGCCTTTTTTGAGAGCTTGATCATTGCATGGCCGCACGTCATTCTAAGGGACAGTCTCAATATGGGACCAGTTCCCTGAGGGCCCGAATAAGTTGGGCAGGCCCACTGAACGCGGAATAGTTGTTGTTTCACATGGATGGCGTTTCATTTGTTGGTCTGGGGCAACAAGATGCGTATGGAGGACTGGGTGGCATTTGCTCCATGGCATTTCTTGCAACAGTAAGCAACAGAATCTGGGGAAGGCCTGGTCGGTCGGCTAACCACCCAGGCCTGTGGCAGGGGAGGAGTCATGTTTGGCCAGAAAACAGGTAGACACCCTTGGCATCAAGAATATAAGTGTAGAAGAATTCAAGATGGAATTGGTTGTTAAGCCTTTAGCTTAAGCGGGGGCAGGGGTACTATAGTCTCTACTGAAAGAATGGGGATGCCCGCTACTGCCATAGTCCATAGCCAGCCAGGGTACTCCATTACAGGAGCCTGGAGATACTGGGGGATGGTGGCTGTGCCAGGGGACCAAGGTACGGGCCGGGTGGCAAGGCCCATCTCACCAATAGGTGCCAGGGAGAATCGCTGTATTGGGTGGCTTTGGCATGGTTGTTTGGGGGACCAGCTTTCATGCTGGCCCAAGCTCCCTCTGTCTTAAGGGGCCATGTGAGTTCTCCTTGTAGAGGAGAACTTAAGGAGGGACAAGCAGGGTTTTTGTCCTGGGTCCAAGTCAATTGAATCATTCAATGCCACAAGGGCCTGAGGGGTGTTCAACCATGACTCCTTTGGTGTATTTGCTAGGAAATTTATTGTATTAGCTATGGAGTATTTGCTAGGAAATGTAATGTATTAGTTATGTCCATGTGATAATCACAATGCTGTACTGTACATATTGTAACTTTATATGAAAATATGAAAACTGAAAATTTGTCGAGTTTATGAGGTGTAATAAATACGGCCAGAGAATGGTATATACTCTAACGCAAGAATTTTGGCAGGCATTGGGTTCTTTTGCGGAATCTGCTATATGTTTATGAGTGTGTAATATCTGTTGGTTTGCGATATGACCAGTCTCACTCCAGTCCCCCACCTGTAAATATTTCTCCTTGGAGATGGTATGGGGTTTTTGCACGGATGTAGTTCCTGTTAAGAGATTTACTAGATGCTTTTGCAGCCTTTCAGGATAGTTGAAGGGTTCAATATAATGTTCAAATTCAAAGTCGTTCAGGGCAAAACTGAATCTGAATGACAAGATATTTCGGTAGCAGTCAAAGAGTGCAGAGAATCTACAGCAGTTGAACATAAAAGAAAAGCAGCCTCCTCTCGAATTTCAATCAGTTTAATTGTCCATGTGTAATATATGTTCATGATATATTGTTTTTGCAATATGCTAACAGGCTTAACTTACCTAATATTCTTGAACACCATAAAATATGACAGCATTCTTTTTTCACGGTTTCACCATGAGGCAGAGCAATGCAGAGTTGATATCTGTGGCATAATACACCAAGTATCATCATCATCGCTTTCTTTATTCGATCCATTTGAAATACAGATCATAAAAGTACAAAAATGCACATTAAAACAGATGTGATAATAAATATGTAAACTCAATATCGCAAAATTCATTTCTAGGAGCAGAGTCCATTTCAGAATACAGAAACCTTGCAAAAAAAAACAACTAAAATTTGCCCCAAATCTGAACAGTACATTAATAAGTCGGTCCATAACGGCTAGCAGGCAAAGACACCTCAAAATTCTAAATTATAAAATGTTATGGTGCAACGTTTTCCTACTTCTAGAACAAGCCCATAAAAAAGAAGCCATTGTACAACATATAAATGGATCAGAAAGGCTCTTTAAAAAATAAAGTGCTACATAGCATTGTTTAAAATTAAAACGTCTTAGAATCGGGAGGATAAGTCTTGCACATTCTTTCTTTTAAAAACCACAGAATAAAACTATATGAAGGTCAGACTGCTTGTAAACCTTATCACAGGGGCAGGGTGACAAATCAGAGTGACTAAATTTCCCTGCAGGAAAGCCTAACATCAAAGGGATTACATTCATTCGGAATCTCAATAAAATGTATCTATACTGTGGCATTTTGGTAATTTCTAAGTAGGAGAACTCCCCACTGGGATTGCAGGTATATGTTCATAATATGTAACTGATTTCTTTGGACGGTTAACTTCCTGACGATCAATAGCAGCCTTATTAAAATAAATGGTCTTTAGTTCATGCTTTGAGATCTTCCGGCATGAACTAGGGTCCTCAAACAATTCCCTTAGCCCAAGTGAGGCCAAGGTTAATTTCACATACTGTAGCCAAGTGATTTTATGAGAGTTGTCTAATTTCAGGCAGTTATTTATTATGGTCCGCGTTAGATTGACCGTGTCCATGCGCCATATTGAGTGCCATAACATGATCGAAGCTAACTTGATACGATCCGAGACGTATGGCAGTCCCAGCTCTAGATGGCAGATGTAGTTTGGGAGTGACCTGGGAAGTGAGACTATGCCCTTAAAGAATTTATCTTCCAATTTTTTTATTTGGTCTACCGGGACCATACTCCATACGCCTGCCCCGTAGGAGACAGCAGATACTGTCTTTGCTTGATAAATCTTTTTGATTGGAGCTAGCATTTTTGAACCCAGCTTCTTAACGAAGCCCGTGATTGCACCCAAACTCCTCTCCATCTCTAGGGCCCTGTTCTCTACCATGCTCGACCAAGATTGATTTTCGTCAAACATGACCCCAAGGTACGGGAAGGACTCTACCACCTCCAATCTTCGTGCTCCAATATTGAATTGTGGTCTTCTTTTAGCTATAGGAGCCCCTGTTATAAGAACAAAGGATTTGGATTTGTTGGCCCTTTGGTCTAGAGAGGGCATAATGGCTACATAATGCTTTATTAAACGCGGGAAGGCCAACCCTCTTCTGGCAATTAGGACCTTATCATCCACGTATACCAAAATTGGAACTTAAAAGTTATCAAAAACGGGAACGTCTAGTGTCACCTCCCCAAGGACTGCCTCAACCCCGTTTATGTAGATTGAAAATAAAAATGGGGCAAGGACGCACCCTTCAGACAGAAGGCAGATAAGGCACTAAAGCAGGACAAGTATTGTGCTAAACCACTGGTAGATCACAAATCTGGCATTCTCAGTCCAGGGAGAAATCTGATGCAAGTAAGATCAACTCTACTGGTTGTTCTGCCAGGGAGTTGTGAACAGTCCTCTACAGTGAGATGTGTTCCAAATCTTGGAGAATTTGATTTTGAGCTGCTAAAATAAAATATAAAGGTACTTCGCATTGGCTAAATGGCTCAGATTGTCGCTTCATGTTAAGAGCTTTGTAATCTGGCCTTTCTACATGAAAGCAGTAACTGAGTGGCTGCAGTAGAAACTTCCCTGAGTCCTGGATTCACAGGTCTTGACTGCTCAACCTGAGATCCACCATGTCCAATTAACACTTTAAATATGCCTGCCATCAAGAGGTCCTGTGAGAGGTTTATCGACATGCAAAATAGCTCTTTTCACCCCGTCCCTAACCAGGTGAAAATATAGCTGAGTGGAAGGCTCTATTAAATGTACATATTATGCACCAATTATGACTTAGTTCCATTTAGGTGTGGGGAACTGTGTGACCAGAAATAATGGTTCTAGCTGGTACGCTTGAATCTAAATCCAGCTAGTCCACCCATAAAGGGGAATGCCATGTGGACCTGGTTTTACGGGGTAAAATACACATGTGGCTCCTCATTCAGGCTAGATTGCCTTGCCAGTTTCTGCTCCCATTTACCACTAGCTGTGGAAAATGGAGGTGGGGAGTGTCTGTTAGGGAACAGAAGTTTAATGCAAGGCTGCAGCTGTATGTTTCCTTTGTGCAGTAGGAGGGGATTGGGAGGGGACCAGGCTGTGCTTGTGTCTGAACACTTCAAGCAAGGCATGGATACTTCTACTCCCAAAACTGGTTTCTGCTTCTTACCTCCCTCAGCAGAACAAATCAGCCTGGCGGTAAAGAACATTAGGTTCGGGGGTCCAACGGACCCTTGTCCACCTAAAGTGATGCATATATTCTCAGAAATACTTAGCGAACAACTAACTCTTGTGTTCACTGAGATAATTCAGTCTAGTAACTTCCCAGACATATGGAAAACAGTATCAGTGCTCCCACTTTTAAAAAAAGCCAATTTGGATCCAAAACAACCCAGCAGCTACCAGCCAATATCTAGTATTCCATTCCCAGCCAAAGTTTTTGAAAAATTGCTTAATAACCAATTGACAGAATATATAGCATCTAAAAACTTTTTAGACCAATTACAATATGGTTTCAGGGAAGAGCACGGAACAGAAACTGCATTGGTGATGGCAGCAGAGGGACTTAAGAGTATATTAGATGCAGGAGGGAAGGCCGCCCTGATTCTATTGGATCTCTCGGCGGCCTTCGACACTGTGAACCACGAGATACTCTGTGCTCGTCTAGCACAATTGGGGCTTCAAGACTCTGCACTCATGTTGATGCAATCTTTTCTAAGAGACATATCCTTCTCGGTCAAACTGGGAGATTTTACATCCAAATCCTTTAAATCTCCTTGTGGAGTGCCTCAGGGTTCCTCCATGAGCCCCACGCTTTTTAATGTTTATGTTGCTCTTCTGGCAGAGATTATCAGGCAGTATGGGTTTCTTCCGGTATCGTATGCTGACGACACCCAAATAGTGG
Organism: Calotriton arnoldi; assembly: GCA_963921515.1. NCBI lineage: Eukaryota > Metazoa > Chordata > Amphibia > Caudata > Salamandridae > Calotriton > Calotriton arnoldi. The sequence goes on along the minus strand of CAWUFW010021457.1, from coordinate 35,229 downwards.
TGTCAGTTGCAGGCAATACGGAGGAAACAGCTGAGCGATTCAGTGACTGCATGACGCAGGTAGATCATTGGATGCAGTTAAACTGCCTGAAGTTGAACGGTGATAAAACCGAGGTTATGCTGTTGGGATCAAAGACAGACTTTTGGTCTCCCAATTGGTGGCCGGCCAGCTTGGGCGACTGTCCAAAACCAGTGGGCAAGGTTAAAAATCTAGGAGTCACATTCGATAACAAACTGACTTTTGACGCCCAGATAAATAACCTCTCCTCGACCATCTGTTATATTTTAAAGATGATTAGAAGAGTCTGCCCATTCAGTCCCCTCGAGTCACGCAAAACGTTGGTCACGGCATTGGCCCTGTCCAGACTGGATTATGGCAACGCCTTGTATGTAGGTATCCAAGCCCAACTTCTCTCAAAACTCCAGCGCCTACAGAATGCTGCTGCAAGGCTGGTCCTCGACATTCCTAGATCTGAGCCAGTTGGACATAGATTGAGAGCCCTCCATTGGCTACCTATGGAAAAAAGGATTATGTTCAGAACAATGTGCCTGGCTTTTAAGGCCTTGCATGGGGCAGGACCACAGTTCTTGAGATCACACCTGAAATGGTATGTGCTGACCAGAAGTTTGAGATCAGCCCACACAAAACTTCTACAAGTTCCTAGGTTTAAGCAGGTGAGGTGGGGAGGGAGAAGCTTTTTGTTGCGGACTGCCAAAAACTGGAATCAACTCCCGATCGCGATAAAAAGCAGTCCTTCTCTTTTGCTTTTCAGAAAAGCTGTAAAAACGTGGCTTTTCACTTGTTAAGGCAGCATACTACTCTTTCCCAGGAATCCTCTGTGCACTGGACTCAGCGCCAAGATGCCTTCGGGCATTTGTGCGCTTTATAAATTTCTAATCAAACCCCCTACTTGACCCTTGCAATTTTACAAGCTGGATTTTCTAGCAGCTAATATCTGCAGTGGGGGTGTGGGTATACTGGAAGGCCAGTTGAAATGAGGGGGGGATATCTCCCTCAGTGAGACCACTCCACCTTAAGTTGGGCCCTAATGAATTTTGAAATGTATTTCTGGAACAAGATATTACCAATTTTGGAAAATGGACCTCATTGAAGGGTCACCACAGTCTTTTTGCCTTCCTCCTCCTCTTTTTGCTGAATCTTTTTGTTGGTCTTAGGACATTGAGCACATTACCCCTGCTGACCAGTGCTAAAGTGCATGTGCTTCTCCCCTAAACATGGTAACATTAGTGTATACACAATTGGCATATTTAGTTTACTTGCAAGTCCCTTGTAGGTGGTATACCATATACCCATGGCCTGTAATTTAAATGCTACTAGTGGGCTTGCAGCACTGATTGTGTCTCCCACACAAGTAGTCTTTCAAACCTGTCTCAGGCCTGACACTGCAGAGCCTGACTGTGCAGTTTTACTGTCACTTCGACTTGGCATTTAAAACCCCCCTTTTATTACACATAAGTCACCCCTAAGGTAGGCCCTTGGTAGCATATAGGGCAGGATGCTTTGTAATTAAAAGGTAGGTCATAAACTTTTGAGTTTTGCATGTCCTGGTAGTGAAAACCACCTAAATTTGTTTTTCACTGCTGTGAGGCCTACTCCTTTCATAGGTTAAAATTGGGAATTCATTATTACCCTTTTAGTTGTAATTCCTGATTAAAAATGAGTAGCTGTGTCATGTTTGATATCTTTGGAATGGTAAAGATAAATCCTCTTTACTTGTAAAGTTTGATTTCACATTACTATTTTAGAAATGCCACTTTTAGGAAGTGACATTTCTCTGCTCTTACAGCTCTGTGTGCCTGCAGCCTGTTTCCAATACACGTCTGGGGTGGGTGACAACTACACTTTGTGCATTCCCTCTAGACAGCCACAAACACAGGAAGGGTAAGTGTGTTTGAGTACTCATCTGCATTTATGGCTCTTTCTGGGCAGGAAGGGAGGGGGGCTGACAACAACACCTGAATAGGCAGTGCCCTGTCCCCACACAAATGGCCGATTACCTCCTCCTGATAGTCTAGAGCCAGGGCTTGGAAGAAAGGACCTCTGCGCATTTCAAGGACCCTTCTTTGAAGTTAACCCCAATTCAAAGGCGCAAATGGGTATGACTGGGGCTCTAACCCCACCAAATCAGACACTACTGGACCTGTAACTGAACTCAGTCAGGACTGCTGTGCTGTATCAGGGAATGATACTATGCTGGACTGCTGATCTGGGAGACCTGCTTTTCTGCTGTGCTGTCCTGCTGCCTGCTGCTCTCTGACCCTGCTGAGGGAGAACTGAACTCTGCCTTGCAACCAAAGTGATCTCCAAAGGCTTGTTGGCTTGCCTCTTGTTGCTTGAGACTCAGGGCTATCAAAGTCTCTACACCTACTCCTGTGCCTGGTTCACTAGAAGTGGACCCAGATACTTGCTATAGAGAAGTCAACGCATCTCAATTCTGCATGTAGCAGAACTGGCGCATTGACCTTGTTGCGGGAGTAGAATTGGCACATCGCACTCAGAACCACTGCATCACATCTCGAACCACGGGTTTGAAATGAACGCATCGCGGCCACTGCATGGAGAAGATCAATACATTACCTCTCCAGCGTGGAATAACCCGGCGTTCTGCTTTCGGACCCAACAAACCTGGAACCGACGCTTAAACCCTTGACCTTGTCCCGGGTCCATGCGAACAGATAACCTCCATTGGTTCTTATTGCTTCTACGTGCTAGAACTCTTTTTATTCTTCAAAAATTCATGTCTCGACTTCTCCTTATTGGATTTATCTTTTAGCTTGTATCTGATTTAGCCTGACTAGAATTTTGGTTTCTACTTGGACAGAGTGTATACCTCTGCCAACCGGGAACCCAATTCTAACAACTAAAAAGACAGAAATATACATGCCTTACAACAGTGTAAATGTATGCACCTCCACCAGAGAGAAGCTTAAACACTCTTTTCAAACCTTTATGGAGGTAAAATTACACAAAATCCCTCTTTACACAATGTACTTGTGATCACATGATAAAATAAAAATTTTCAATGATTTGTAATGTAAACAGTGCCCTCATGCAGAACCCAGCAGGCCTAAGTGGTTCCAAATAACACTCATTTTGCCAGTGTTGAGTGAAAGATTTACAAAAACATGAGATTAGAGATGGAAAACAAGTCATAGGGCCTTATTTATACCCTGGTGGATGGTCCTCTGCTCCGCAGTAGATAATACCCTCAACAATCCCGTTAGCTACCATCCACCATATTTAGAAATCCCCTCTCCCTGGCAGGGATCTCTACGCTGTGAAAGAAGTCACTGCTATGATGGATGTCTTCTCAACATTGAAGATTTGCCCAGCGGGCACCTATTTCAGAGGGCCTGCTTACCAAACTTTTTTGTTCAGGGAAAATACATTTCCATAGCTCGAGTTTGCTTTCTGTAAACAAAAAGCAAATGGCCCGATGTGCAGGGACCTTTTTCACTGCATATGTGGACCATTTAACATTTTCCCTGCCCATGACACTTATGCTTGGTAAGGCGTCTGGAGCAGGGTAAATGAGTGATGATAGTACTACCCTCAAAAAAGGCTATATGACCATTGTTGTCGTACTGTGGCGGACGGACCACTGGGCTAGGAGTCACAGTCAGCGTAGCCAAAGAGGCTCCGCCGACTGTAACCTAGGCGGTTCCTCAACTCTTATCAGAGCAGCAGAATGATAAGTTTTTGTAGGGGGGGTCCGCTGGATTACATAATCCCCCCTATGCTGCCAACCCCTAAATGAGACCCCTAGTTCCTATTTGAAGTCAGAATGTAAGCAGTGGCGTAGGAAGGGGGGTGCGGTGGGTGCGGGCCGCCCCGGGTGTCATCACTGAGGGGGATGACAAAATGTCACTGAGGGGGGTGACAAGATGTCACTGAGGGGGGTGACAAAATGGCAAAAATACGTGTAACTATCTTTTTTTTCCTTATTTTAATAATTTCAATGGGGGGGGGTGACAAGAAATTCTCAGCACCGGGTACCACCTGACCTTGCTACGCCACTGAATGTAAGGTACAAAAAGGCAGATATATGGGTGTTCACGCTTGTCAGATGGGATCCTGACAAGGAGTTAAAAGCTCGTGGTATGATTTGCCGCATAATGTTTCCACAGAACCATTTTGTGCCACTCAGACTCAGAGAATTTCTTGATGGTAAAAGGATACGCGCTATGAAAACGATGTCCCTGAGATGATAGATTTCTTTTGCAAAATGCACAGACTGTAGTCCTTTAAAATTGTCTTTTCCGATGTCTCAGATCAGTATTGTTCGATGCTACTGATGTATTCTTTTCCAAGCCTCACAGTGGAATCCAATAATTCTGCCCCAGTTTGACATCTATGCCAGCACAGAGGGTTATCAGTGCAGACAGCGCTGCCCTTTCACGGGTATATTAGAGCTTCTTTTCTCAGCTAGCTCCGTACAGCCGAAAATGTCTAACTGAAAGAAACACCTGTTCTTTAAGTATGCATCTAATGGAGGAATGTGCGTCATACATTGTAGTTTCTGAAAGGCAGACAATCATGATAAAATAAAAAACCTTCGATTTCAATATACTTCTCGTCTCATTATGCCTCCTCTAATGACAGGTCGTGTATCTGACATGAATGAGAGGTTTCACTAGTGAGCTTTTACCAGGAAGGCACACAAAAAGGAGAAACTCTGTTCGCCTTTATTCAGCTACACTTCTCTTAGGACATCAAACAGCATTTTACGCATTCTATGATGTATGCAGTGTGTATGTGCGATTTGAAAATAGCATTTACTGATGTACTGAGTATGCAGAATTATGCTGTCCTATTGTTTCATGACTGTGAGCTGATTTGATGGTCAGCCGGAGCCATCTTGATACTGACCGGATTTTGAGTCATTTGTGTCGTAGCTAGGAGAGACAGAAAATGTTAGTCCCAGGCAGCTGGGGATGCTCACCGAGGACGGTGAGACGTTGGTGTCCACTCAGAGAAGGGGAAGATCCAGGATTCTTTTCAGCACAGTGACAGCTACTGATTACATTCTGAGTAAACGAGTTTAAGATGGTCAGAATGCCAGAGAAAATGTGCATTTCTTACAATCTGGGGTAAATTGCTTCTACTGTAGGGTACCCTACACAATCTCAGTTTTGGACTCCTTTGCACCAACAAGTAAGTTTCTCATTGAAATGAAGTTCACAGATAAAACAACACTTTTTTTTAGAAAAGTATTAAGTTGCTATCATCATCATAGATGGAACGTTGAGTATTTTACGTTAGACTTCTGCTGCCTAAACAGTGAAACACTTAGCTCTGAATGGAAATCCTCTTCATGACAAGTACTAAGACCATCATAGAAATGAATACTATGTTTGTGACTGAGACAGTTTATGAGTAAGCATAACAGATTTGGACCATTGCATCATTACTCAAGCCACCCAGACTCTCAAAAATGTGAGGGAGCTGGAGATCCTCTACTTTATACCTCATTGTTTCACATACTGTAACAGGACAAGCAGTAAAACATTACTTGAGTGTGGTATCTCACACAATTTGTGATTTGCTAGTGTACCACCGAATATGGCTCATTACATCGCGATGTATTACATTGCGTGCTTTTACAACGCGGTTGTTACAACGACCGTGTTGTTAGTACGCGATGCATTTACATCGCAAGTCATTACAACGACTTGCACTAGGGGGCACGCTGGACTTAGGAATAGTATTAATTACTATTCCTACTCCAGTTTGCGCAACAGTAGGGAAGGTGTTGGAATTCATTTCCAATACCTCAGCGCCCCTAGTGCAAGTTGTTGTAATGACTTGCGATGTAAATGCATCGCGTACTAACAACGCGGTCGTTGTAACGACTGCGTTGTGATAGTAGCGCGATGTAATGACAGCATTGTAAACGCTGTTTCCTGTGCCACCCAGCTACCCATTCTATTCAATATAGTGATTCTGCGTAATGTTCAAATAGGAAATTGATTTTGATAAATACGCTACGAAACTGGCCGCTGTTGCCACTGACACTGCGGCATCTTCAAGGGGGTGGAGTGGAGACTCCAACCCCCAGCTGACCCAGCCCGGAGGAGGGCCGCAAAGAATTACCTAAGCGTAGGAGCGCCTCTTAGCTGCCTGAGGTGTCCCGCAGTGCGGGAGCCTCAAATCAGCCGCTGTTGCCACCGACACTGCCGCATCTTCAAGGGAGGGAGTAGCGACTCCAACCCCCAGCTGTCCCGGCCTGGAGGAGGGCTGCAATGAATGACTTAGGTGTAGGAGCACCTCTTAGCTACCTGAGGTGTCCCACAGGTGCGGCTGTGCCTGGGCAAAGACTGCGGCAAAAGTGGGCCCGTCTGCGCTCGTCCATGGCTGTCCAAGGCCGGGCCGGGCCCTCCCTCTTGGTTTTCTTGCAGGATCGGCAGGAAACAGGTGAGAACACACCCAATTCTAATTATGGCGAAGCAGAGGAGTGAGGAAGAAATGTGGGGGGGTCGTGCACGCCCTTCAGGGTCCCTCGACTCAATGTTAGAGAGAGTAGTGGGGATTGTCACTAATGAGATCGAACTAACAGAGCGGCGACTGTCTCTTGACTATGGGGTCTAACTACTGTTGTTGTCACAAGGGGAAGCTGTAACCACTGTTACTTCAATTGAGGGCAAATCATTATTGCTGAGTGCCCCACTTCATGCTAACAGGAGCAGAAACCTCAACATAAGTACCGGTAAAAAGACTGCATCACTTAGCCACGCAAAAGCATGCGCAGACTCCCCAGCAACCAAGAGGAAAAGGGTACCTAACAAACAGTTAGCTAATAAAAGGAAACAACCGTCTAGAGCTGCGTCTTGTAATAACCAACTGCTCGCATGGGCACAACCCATCCAGTTGGATAAAGCCCCACAACCTCAACCCCAACCAGACCCACAGATCTTGCATAGTATTATTACGTCCAGCAGTGCAACCCGCAGTGCAACCCCAGGTCCTCCACAAGCGGATTCCTCTTTTTGTGAAGTTTTGTGCAACAGACTCAGTGACATTCTGGGTGAAAAGTTAAAACCATTGTTGGAGTGATTGACTGCTCTTGAGAGGAAATTAGATTTCACTGGTTGCCCTTTTGAATCGCACAATGCCCACAAAGACACTGACCGCACTACCAGCATTTTGCCTCCCTTAGCACCCTATGTTCCACTTTTACCTTGCAATACTGCCTTGCAAAGATCCCTCAATGTTGCCCAAGTCAACAACATTCTGAATAAACAACAGAAACCGGTTCCATCGACCACACTGGATGGATGTAACCTCACAAGAGACAGTAGACCAATAGCCTCCAACTCTTTGCAGAAGGACCGAACCTCCAATCTTACATGCACTAACCCTAGAACAAGGCATAGTGCTCATTCAGGTAGCAGCAATGCACGTTGTGCACCGAATCTCGAGAGGTTATGGAGAACTTGGATACTCTGGATCCTCCCCCGGCAGTTTGTCCCTATGTGGTAGTCCTGGCAGGAGTGCCACCAACGAGGGCCAATCAAAGAGAATCTTGGGAGGAACTAAAAAACAATAGTGTTGATTGGTTTTCCAAACAGAAAGGCTTTAACTTCACTCACAGTAATGATATACTGATGGTCCGGAGGTTGGGCTGGATCGGTCGTTCTGAGAAAACGTTCGCAGGTGACTGTATTGTGGTTAACTTCCAAAGACCATCACTCGCACATAATTAGTTAAGACAGCAGGAAGATAGCCGTGGCCCCGCTGCCTCCCCCTAGGTCATTTTTATAAACCCATGACAACAAGCCTTCTAACCCCCTTTCTACACCTTACATTGGGGAACAGGTTCGCCATTCTAGAGGGTTTAGATGGATTGGATTGACTGAGACTTACCCCTGTCAATAGGACTGGCTCAGCCACCACTGAGTCAACCTCTGATTCTGTACCAAAGAATACGACAGGTTTTAGTCTAACCGATAACACACTAAGAATATTGAGCTGGATGGTTCAGGAGACCTGGCTAAGAAGTGATGTACATATAAATGGTTTTGTTTGCTTTCACAATCCAGCATCTCCCGCAAGGTCTGGGCGTACGATAGTGGGTTTGGCAATTTGGGTGAATATTAAGGCTGGAGGCAGCGCGAAGGCCCTTGAGACAGTTGAAGCAAATTTTTTGACAGTAAGGTATAAGAGAGGACGGACATTATATCTAACACATTTTTATAACAATGACTTTACCAGTGTGCCTAATACCACATTTATATGTGTATTTGAGCATATTTCTGCTCTTCAGAGTATCACAGCCGTTAGTGGCCAAATCGCAGGGTTTTGCATAGGGTGTGATTTTAATGCAAATCTCTGCCCAATATCTCCTTCTCATTCCCATATAAGGAATCCTTATTTTAATTCCATGGAGGGCATTGTCGAACTTAATAGTTCGAATGCAAGAGGGCGTGAGCAGTTTTCTCTATTGGTCGCCCACGATTAAGTAAATGTCATGGACACGACTTATAGCGACGTCAAAGCACTCCCACTTTTAATGGCCGAGGTTAGACATCTACAATAGATGATACTTTTATATCTTCCAATTTCGTAGACTCTCTGTTACATGGCAAAGCGTTCTCCTTTAGCTAGAGCAACCACAATCCCATTGAAACGTTTTTTGCCTTAGCTCCAAAACCATTATTCAATAGGGAGATTGGGGCCTGCCATCTTGACCCCTCTTCAGATGGATCTGAGCACTTATTTCGGGAAGTGATTAGTGAAAACCTCCCTCTTGTGCAGGCAGGCCTTACCAAGGTTGATATTACTAACCCCGCAGCTGTCGCTTTTGTCCATCTTTGTGACAAAATCAAACAGGCATTGGCATAGCCAATAGGTCTCGCTTTTGGGACCTTATAAGTGAATAGCCATGCAACACTTGATGTTGTCTAATCTAGGATATTGTGCTGGATAACTAAACATTTATAATGTCCCAAAGGCGAAACCTATTGGCTATGCATTGGGGGTCTTTATAAGTGTTTAGGTAGAGCTATTGACTTTGGCAATGTTTCTAAGCTGTGCTGTAGAGAAGTGTGGCTGCTGTTCAGCATGCTGAGAAGTTGTAATTAAAAAGTGTAAGAAGCACTGAGTGATGCTGTGGTGTCGTTGAGTGATGCTGTGCTGGCCCTGAGTTATGCTGTGGTGGCGTTGAGTGATGCTGTGCTGGCCCTGAGTGATGCTGTGGTGGCCCTGAGTGATGCTGTGGTGGCCCTGAGTGAGGCTGTCGTGGTGCTGAGTGTTGCTGTAGTTGCGCTGAGTGATGTTGTGGTGGCGCTGAGTGATGTTGTGGTGGCGCTGAGTGATGTTGTGGTGCCCCTGAGTGATGTTGTCGTGGTGCTGAGTGATGCTGTGGTGGTGCTGAGTGATGCTGTGGTGGTGTTGAGTGATGTTGTGGTGGCGCTGAGTGATGTTGTGGTGGTGCTGAGTGATGCTGTTGTGGTGCTGAGTGATGCTGTGGTAGCGCATAGTGATGCTGTGGTGGCACTGAGTGATGCTGTGGTGTTTCTGAGTGATGCTGTGTTGGTGCTGAGTGATGCTGTGTTGGTGCTGAGTGATGCTGTGGTGGCGCTGTGATGCTGTGGTAGCACATAGTGATGCTGTGGTGGCACTGAGTGATGCTGTGGTGTTCCTGAGTGATGCTGTGGTGGTGCTGAGTGATGCTGTGGTGAAGGTGAGTGATCCTGTGGTGGCCCTGAGTGATGCTGTGGTGGTGCTGAGTGATGATGTGGTGGTGCTGAGTGATGATGTGGTGGTGCTGAGTGATGATGTGGTGGTGCTGAGTGATGCTGTGGTGGTGCTGAGTGATGCTGTTGTGGTGCTGAGTGATGCTGTGGCGGTGCTGAGTGATGCTGTGGTGGTGCTGAGTGACGCTGTGGTGGTGCTGAGTGACGCTGTGGTTGTGCTGACTGATGCCGTGGTGGCGTTGAGTGATCCTGTGCTGGCCCTGAGTGATGCTGTGGTGGCCCTGAGTGATGCTGTGGTGGTGCTGACTGATGCTGTGGTGATGCTGATTGATGCTGTGGTGCTGCATAGTGATGCTGTGGTGGTACTGAGTGATGCTGTGGTTTTCCTGAGTGATGCTGTGGTGGTGCCGAGTGATGTTGTGGTGAAGGTGAGTGATGCTGTGGTGGCCCTGAGTGATGATGTGGTGGTGCTGACTGATGCTGTGGTGGCCCTGAGTGATGATGTGGTGTCACTGAGTGATGCTGTGGTAGCGCATAGTAATGCTGTCGTGGTACTGAGTGATGCTGTGGTGTTTCTGAGTGATGCTGTGTGGGTGCTGAGTGATGCTGTGTGGGTGCTGAGTGATGCTGTGGTAGCGCTGTGTGATGCTGTGGTAGCGCATAGTGATGCTGTGGTAGTACTGAGTGATGCTGTGGTGTTCCTGAGTGATGTTGTGGTGGTGCTGAGTGATGTTGTGGTGGTGCTGAGTGATGCTGTGGTGAAGGTGAGTGATGCTGTGGTGGCCCTGAGTGATGCTGTGGTGGTGCTGAGTGATGATGTGGTGGTGCTGACTGATGCTGTGGTGGTGCTGAGTGATGCTGTGGTGGATTTGAGTGATGCAGTGGTGGTGCTGAGTGATGCTGTGGTGGTGAGAAGGCGGGGTAGGGGGTGAGAAGGCGGGGTGTGGGGTTAGAAGGCGGGGTGTGGAGTGAGAGGGCGGTGTGGGGGTGGTATGGTTTAAAGCGTTCAGTTCTGAAATATAAATTTCCACAAGAATAAAGGTCGGAGGCTAATCAGAAGGAAGAAAAAAACATTCGATTTTTGACTTCACTGGTGAAGTTTAACTCTGTAGAAAGCTTATGGGTGTGCAAAGACAACACAAACGTCACCAGGCTATAGATTTTCAAGCTCTCTGTACGGAAAATACGGAAATGTATATGGAAGAATCCTAGCTGTACGTTGTAAAGTACTGACAGAGAAAACATTCAGAGGGTTAAATTGATATGAAATTGTTGGCTGGACAAGCGATTCCCATACATTAAACATAAAAGAAGGGTCTAATCAGCTTTATTAAGAATACAGTCTCATAAAGGTAAGCTACAAAGACAACAAATGCATAAAGAAATCAACAAGACTGTTAAACTATGTTGAAAGGGACTAAAGCTGTTTATTATTTTACATATTACATTGTGAAATAAAGGAGGAAAAACCGAGGGGTTGGGGGAAAAGGGGAGCATAAAACAATACTTGAAGCCGAATAATAGTAGTAAATATTTAATAACACAAACACCGCTGGAGAGAGTAACCAGTCACGTGTTTATCGCATGAGTAGTCATAGCTGTAGTAAGCTGTGTCACGTCCGTCAGTGCCTCTGGACTGGCCACTTCATGACCATTCCTCGCCCTAGGAGGCTGGTCCGCTCAGAGGCATCAGTCCCAGGAGGCTGGTCCGTTCAGAGGCATCAGTGGTCGCCCACATGGCTCGAGGAAGTGCTGTGCCCTCGTTGGGGGGTGGAGGGGGAGGGGTTTGATGTAAACAGAGAATTTGGTGTCTGCGCGAGGTGAAGCCACGGGTGGCTTGGAGAGAGGCAGCCCCGTTTCAAGACAGCAAGATAGTCTGGTGGGTTGTGTCATTCGTCAGAGATCTGTTTTTAGGATCAAAGCTCCAGACGCCGACAAAACTGACTCGACCTTTATCTTCCTGATGCCGATAACACGAGTGTTACTGTCCCTCAAGCGTGTTTGGTGGAGTTGTGCACATATATAAGAAAGATGAATGCCACTGTTTGAACAAGGCCATGTAATAAAGGTGAAAGGTGGCGCCAGGGATGCGGGCAGCACGCGATGGTTACCCCGGTGCTAAAATAAATTTTTTAAAAAAGCACGCGAGTGGTGCGCGCGCGCGCGACGGCAAAAGTGGCATTGGACGGCAGGGCGCCGACCTTCAGAGGCGCGCCGGAGCTCCTGCAGCACTGTTTATCTGACTTACATCCAAAGACAAGTGAATTTGAACACTTGTCCAGAAGACTGTTGGGTCCTTGGCTGCTTTTTGTTTGTTTTTCTTTTCATGACGCTCCTGAGTCTGACCCCACTCTCCTCCCACTCCTTCAAAAATTTCAAACTATAGGCAATTAAAGAGGGCGAGTGTGGGGGTGCCAAATGAAGTTTTGCCCAGGGCGCTCTCTGGCCAAAGGCCAGCTCTGACAAATGCCACAGATTGTTGCCTTTCAGAAGGGCTGTAAATAGCAGATGCTACAATGGTGGAGCGTGGTGCTGCTGGGCTGTTTGTCATCAGACAGCATAATGCGCTGGGACTCTTCCAGTATGACAAAAGTGTGCGCCCATGGCTGCTTCCAGTGAGAAGAGGCCGAGATCTCCAGCCTCGACATCAGCAGATACAGGCCAGCACATTACAGCAAGGGGGTCAGTCGTGCCTCTTCGGGTTGCCTGTTAGAGGAGGCACACCATGGCTGCGCTCTTTGTCATTATCCATTTGTGTGTTATTAGTTTGTTGCCGGCGTTCACATGGCAAGTGCGGGCTGTTACTCTGCATTTATTAATCCCATCCCCCTGTGGCTTTCATCACCCGCTGCACAGCGCACCCCAGGAAAATGCATTTTGAGTCACTAGAACATCCCCTAATTCACAGGAAAACTTTCAAATGTTTGCCCAAAAATGACTGCCGGTAGCATCTGCCATAAAAGAAGAGCAGGAATAAGGGGGCTTAGGGTATCAGATCTGTGCTCTTCTACCACAAGTGACACACAGTGTGATCTGACACACAGTGTGATCTTAGACACATTAGGAGATGTGTCTTGACTATGAAGTGGGAGTCACAGTAGCAGTTTGACGTGAAAAAGAACAATGGCCTGGGACGCTTCCAATTTGGGAAAACCGTGGTGCCTAATGTTGCTTTAGATGACAACATGGAGGGACACATACGAAACAAGCACTGAAACACAAGTGCGGCCGCGAAAGTGAAACAGTACTCGCGTTAAAGAAGTGGGAGGGGTGGGGGGAGTGCGATTCCCTTGCGGGAGCGAGCGGCGCCAGGAGCGATAATTGCTACCATATGGCGCCAGCTGCTCGCTCCCGCAAGTGAATCGCCAAACGTGCACGCGTTGCCATTGAAGGCAATGGAACGCGTGCACGTTTTTGGCTGAAAAGCCAAATCGATTGGAAAAGGTCTTTTTGCCTATGCAGCGCATGCGCGCTGCGTAGGCGAGACCTAAAAAGAGCTTATGGTACCAATCCATGAACCAACCGATAGGCCACTTTGGTTTAATTGGGAGTGCTCCGTTGCTAACCGTCACTGCACCTGACCCTTGATCGCCCCAGGCCCCTGGCTGCCAGATGACAGGGCGGTTCCACGCTCCCGGAGGCCTCGGCCACGCCAGACTGCGCCTCAGCAATGCCAGCTTCCAGTGTCTGGTTTACTCGGAGCGGCCGTAAGCTGGACCCGGCTCTCTTCCGCTGAGCCGTGCAGCCGCTCCTTTCCCCACTTGGCGACCACTTCGTCCCGTTTTCGCCGGTGCCCTCAGGGGCGCTCCGTCTCTCTCGCCACTTGAGGCTGGTGCTCTGCTACCTCCACTAGGCCACGGAACAGGGATATCTGCGGTCTGACCTCGGATCCACGAAAGGGGCACACCGATGGTGAGTGCACACTCCCGCCGTCTTTACCCACGGCTCGGTGCGGTTGCTGATTCGAATTATGTCTGGATTTACGGGGGATGATGGAGAAAGAGCTACAGAGCTGCTCTAAGAAGCAGCCATCTTCCTTTGCGGCAAGCCGCGCGCCTCCCTGCAACGGACACTTAAGGCTTTTCCGAAGAACCCCCTGATTGTGGCTGAAGTCTGTAAGGAGTATATGTGGGCTATAACTACCAGTAAAGCGGAACTATTTTATCAACAATGGTACTCCCTTATCACAGCGGCAAATATTAAGAACAGTAAACGTTATTGGGCTGCTGTTAAAGAGGTGAACCAATCTAACTAACCAGAGTCCAAGATTAATTGTAAAATTTCTAGTCAGGACTGGGAGGCCCATTTTACTAGAATATATGCCCTGGAATGCCCAGACACCGACATTATGTCTGAACTTACCCTTACCTCAGTACAACTGTCTCTGGAAGAGGTAGAGGAAGCATTGCATCAGAGTGTCGGTGGTAAGGCACCCAGCACTGATGGGGTTCCTATTGACTTCTTAAAGCAGAACCCGTACTTTTGTGCACCATTATTGCTGAATGTTTTTAACAGCCTTGCTTTTGCCCCTGTTCCCATGACATGGTTGACTTCCATAATAGTACCTATTTTTAAAAAGGGGGAACGCTCCCAGCCCAGCTGTTATAGGCCCATTGCATTAATCGATACCTCTCTAAAAAATTTAGGTATGGCCTTATATAATCGCAACAACGAGTGGGCTCAAGAGAAGTCAATACTCTATCCTAATCAGTATGGTTTTAGACCTAAGGTGGGTACGATAGAGCAGTGCCTTAACCTTAAGTTAATTACTGGTAAATATACTATAGCCCAAAAATCCACTGTATACCTGGCCTTTATGGATCTGACCACAGTATTTGTGAGTGTGGTCTATCTTAATTTCCCTTGGCTTGTATGAAGCACTAGTGCACTTTTTGGCATACTTGGATAGAGGCATAGAGGCATGAAAGCAAGAAAAAGATTAAACACCAAAGGGGAAGTGTCAGAAGATGTCGACATCATGAGAGGCGTGGGACAACGCTGTGTTTTAGCTCCACTCTTATTTATTTTGTATATTAACGATCTCCATCCTTTTTTACTCACTACCACTCCCGATGTCCCTAAGATCCAAGGTTCTTTTTTTTTTTACCAACATTACTATATGCTGATGATGCTGTGTTGATGGCCCGCACCCCAAAGGCGCTCTCTTTTTTAGTGAGCTGTTTTGTAAAGTTTATGCCATCATTAGATCTGCAAACGAATTTCAGCAAATCTTTTATTATGTTGTGTGGCCCAAAAAACCATAACATGTCATCCCTACAAGTAGGTGACTTAAGTTTGGATTGCACAAGCACTTTTTCTTATCTTGGCATGAGTTTTAGAGATAATGGCTCTTGGAAAGCAGATATAGCAAATAGTGGGAGTACTCTCCAGGCCATAAGTTCGCTACTCAGCTCACCCCGTCCTAGGAAGGGGAGAGCCCTAATCCCCCTACTCCAGATCTATAGGTCTCAATGCCTTCCCATTGCCACCTATGGGGCTGAGGTTTGGGGAACGAGAACTGCCGCCAAATCCAGCTTGAGGAGTACAGATTCTGCAGGAAGATCCTGGGTGCACCGATTTCTAGTTCCAGCTTCGTATTTCACAGTGAGTTGGGCATCCCTTATGTTGAGGATTACATTAGTGCCCGCCCATTGCTCCTTTGGTTGGCATTTTGGAAAAATACAGAGGGAGCCCTCACGAAAGATGTCATAAAAGATTGCATCTCCTGTGACAAAGGTAGAGAAATCCCATGGTTGATGTATATTGAATCTCATATGCACAAGATAGGCTGTAAACAACTGTTTGAGAATCCAGGGGGCCCTCACACTATTAATAAAAAACAGCAGCAGACCTTTTTGTTTAAATTTGCACATACAGAGAGGATGAAGAGGGAGCCAATCAATCAATCACAGAATTTGTAGAGCGCACTACTTACCCGCGAGGGTCTCAAGGCGCTGGGGAGAAAAAAGGGGGGGGGGTGCTGCTACTGGTGGAACAACCAGGTCTTGAGTAGCCTCCTGAAGGTCAGCAGGTCTTGGGTCTGTCGTAGGCTTAGTGGAAGGGTGTTCCAGGTCTTGGCGGCGAGGTGGGAGAAGGATCTGCCGCCGGTGGTAGTTCTTCGAATGCGAGGGACGGTGGTGAGGGAGAGGTCGGCGGAGCGGAGCTGGCGGTTGGGGACGTAGAAGAGGAGTCGTCTGTTGAGGTAGGCTGGGCCAGTCTTGTGGAGTGCCTTGTGTGCGTGGATGAGGAGTTTGAAGGAGATTCTCCTGTCGACGGGGAGCCAGTGCAGGTTCCTCAGGTGGGGGTGATGTGGCTGTGGCTGTGGCGTGGTACATCGAGGATCAGGCGTGCGGAGGCGTTTTGTATGCGTTGCAGTCGCTTGATGAGCTTGGCCGGGGCTCCCGCGTAGAGGGCGTTCCCATAGTCAAGTCTGCTACTGACGAGGGCCTGGGTGACTGTTCTTCTTGTATCTGTCGGGATCCACCTGTAGATCTTGCGAAGCATGCGGAGGGTGTTGAAGCAGGAGGAGGAGACTGCGTTGACTTGCTTGGCAATGGAGAGCGTTGAGTCGAGGATGACTCCCAGGTTGCGTGCGTGGTCGGTGGGTGTCGGGGCTGCTCCTAGTGTCGTTGGCCACCAGGAGTCGTCCCAGGCTGAGGGGTTGGAGCCGAGGATGAGGACCTCTGTCTTGTCCGTGTTCAGTTTTAGTCGGCTGATCTTCATCCAATCGGCGACGGCCTTCATTCCTTCATGGAGGTTGGATTTGGCGGCGAGGGGGTCCTTGGTGAGGGAGAGGATCAGTTGAGTGTCGTCGGCGTAGGAGATTATGTTGAGGTCGTGCTGTCTGGCGATGCGTGCGAGCGGGGCCATGTAGATGTTGAACAGTGTTGGGCTGAGGGATGATCCCTGGGGTACGCCGCAGATGATCTCGGAGGCTTCGGATCGGAATGGTGGGAGGCGGACTCTCTGGGTTCTGCCGGCGAGGAAGGAGGTGGCCCATTCCAGGGCCTTGTCTCGGATCCCTGCGTCGTGGAGGTGTGCGCGTAGAGTGCGGTGGCAGACAGTGTCGAAGGCGGAGGAGAGGTCCAGCAGGATGAGGGCTGCGGTCTCACCGTTGTCCAGCAGGATCCTGATGTCGTCGGTGGCGGCGATGAGGGCAGTCTCAGTGCTTTGGTTGCTGCGGAACCCCGATTGGGATGGGTCCAGGATGCTGTTTTCTTCGAGGTATCGGGTTAGCTGTTTGTTGACGATCTTCTCGATTACCTTGGCTGAGAACGGAAGCAGGGAGATGGGCCGGAAGTTCTTGAGGTCTCTCGGGTCCGCCTTGGGTTTTTTGAGTAGGGCGTTGATCTCTGCGTGTTTCCAGCTCTGGGAAGGTCGCGGTCTCGAAGGAGAGATTGATGACGTTGCACAGGTGGGGTGCGATGGAGCTGCTGGCTTTGTTGAAGATGTGGTGCGGGAAAGGGTCTGACGGGGAGCCGGAGTGTATTGTGCTCATGGTCTTGATGGTGTCATCGATGTTCACGCTGGCCCAGGCTGGCAGGGGGTCGTGGTCGATGGTGTGCGGCGGGTCTGGTGCATCGATCTTAGTTGGGGCTGTCTGGGTGTTGAAGCTGTCGTGGATGTCGGCGATCTTGCGGTGGAAGAAGGTGGAGAGGGAATCGCACAGGGCTTGCGACGGCGGGATGTCGTTGGTGTTGGAGCTGGGGTTGGAGAGTTCCTTCACGATGTTGAAGAGCTCCTTGCTGTTGTGTGCGTTGTTGTCGAGGCGGTCTTTGAAGGAGATTCTCTTGGCGGACTTGATGAGGTGGTGGTGGTTACGGATGGCGTCTTTGTGGGCTGCGTGGCTGTCCGGTGTCTTATCACTGTGCCATTTCTTCTCTAGTTTCCGGCAGGTACGCTTGGAAGCTAGGAGTTCCGAGGTGAACCAGCTGGCTCTTTTGGTGGTGTCACTGTAGGTGAGTTTTTTCAGCGGGGCGAGGGTGTTGGCACAGTCGTCCATCCATCGTCTGAGGTTGCAGGCAGCTTCGTCGGTGTTGGATGGGTCGGAGGGAGGGCTGAGAGCGAGGTTTGCCCGTAGTTGGTCTTCGGTGACTTTGCTCCAGCAGCGGCGTTGGATCTGTTGGGTGCGGTGGTGTGTGGTGGGTTTCTGGAAGGTGAAATGGATGCAGCGGTGGTCGGTCCAGAGGAGTTCCGTGGTGTGGCTGAAGGAGACGTGGGAGCTTGAGGAGAAGATGGGGTCAAGCGTGTGGCCGGCGGAATGGGTCGGTGTTGTGACGAGCTGGCTCAGACCGAGGTTGGCGAGGTTGTCGATCAGGGTGGTGGAGTTGCTGTCGTTGTTGTTCTCCAGGTGAAAGTTCAGGTCTCCGAGGAGGATGTAGTCGGTAGAGGTCAGGGCGTGCGTGCTGATGAAGTCGGCGATGGAGTCGCTGAACTGGGGTCGGGTCCCAGGGGGTCTGTAGACAAGGGTGCCTCTAAGGGTGGTGTTGGGGTCCGTGTGGATCTGGAAGTGCATGTGTTCGGCGGTGCTGAGAGTGTCGTCGGTGCTGGTCGAGACCCTGATGGTGTTCTTGTGGACGATGGCGATTCCTCCTCCTACTGCGTTGATGCGGTCTCTACGGGTGATCTTATAGCCGTCTGGGATGGCTATGGCGATGCCGGGGCGGAGGAGTCGTTCATCCAGGTCTCTGTCAGGAAGGCGACGTCTGGTGATGATGTGTCGAGCAGGTCCCAGAGCTCGACGGCGTGTTTGCGTGCGGAGCGGGTGTTCAGTAGGATGCATCGGAGGTGGTTGAGGTCCTTCTTGGCGGGCGCTTCGGTGGCTCTGAGGCTGGTGTAGCTGCAGTTCCGGCAGGTGAAGGGACCATGGGTGCGTTTCGGGGCGGCCTTGAAGCAGTTGTGCGTCCGTCCGGGGTTGAGAGCGTGGAGTGTGGTGGCATTGTATCGGCGTCGGTCCTCGAGGCTGGAGCGGGGGGCGCACGGCCCAGGGGTTCTGGCGCTGGGCGCGGTCCAGGCGCGGACAGGCGCAGACGGGCTTGCCTTAGGCTTGCCAGCGGCGCGGCCGCACAGCGGCCGCCATATATGGGGAGGTGGGAGGGAGGAGCAGCTGGGAGGCGGGAGGCAGGGGCAGCGAATGGGCAGTCAGGGGGGCGGGGACGCAGCGGCGGGAGTGGAGAGAGGCAACGAGGAGTACAGAAGGCAAAATGGACACAGTGAAATGGGGGCAACGAGGGGAACAGAAGGAAAAATGGACACAGTGAAATGGGGGCAGCGAGGGGAACAGAAGGAAAAATGGACACAGTGAAATGGGGGCAGCGAGGGGAACAGAAGCAAAACGGGCACCGAGGCCACAAGCAGAGGGGCGAGCTTACCAGCAGCAGCAGCGGACAGGACACCACAGGCGGAGCTATGTGGCGGGGGAGCGACCTACCTGGCAAGGTCAAGGGTCGCTCTCCTCACCGCGCAGCGGCCGCCATATATGGGGAGGTGGGAGGGAGGAGCAGCTGGGAGGCGAGAGGCAGGGGCAGCGAATGGGCAGTCAGGGGGGCGGGGCCGCAGGGGACGCAGCGGCGGGAGTGGAGAGGGGTACAGAAGGCAAAATGGACACAGTGAAATGGGGGCAACGAGGGGAACAGAAGGAAAAATGGACACAGTGAAATGGGGGCAGCGAGGGGAACAGAAGGAAAAATGGACACAGTGAAATGGGGGCAGCGAGGGGAACAGAAGGAAAAATGGACACAGTGAAATGGGGGCAGCGAGGGGAACAGAAGGAAAAATGGACACAGTGAAATGGGGGCAGCGAGGGGAACAGAAGGAAAAATGGACACAGATAAATGGGGCAACGAGGGGAACAGAAGGAGAAATGGACACAGTGAAATGGGGGCAGCGAGGGGAACAGAATGCAAAATGGACGCAGAGAAATGGGGGCAACGAGGGGAAACAGAAGGCAAAACGGGCACCGAGGCCACAAGCAGAGGGGCGAGCTTACCAGCAGCAGCAGCGGGCAGGACACCACAGGCGGAGCTGTGTGGCGGGGGAGCGACCTACCTGGCAAGGTCAAGGGTCGCTCTCCTCACCGCGCAGCGGCCGCCATATATGGGGATGTGGGAGGGAGGAGCAGCTGGGAGGCGGGAGGCAGGGGCAGCAAATGGGCAGTCAGGGGGGCGGGGCCGCAGGGGACGCAGCGGCGGGAGTGGAGAGAGGCAACGAGGGGTACAGAAGGCAAAATGGACACAGTGAAATGGGGGCAACGAGGGGAACAGAAGGAAAAATGGACACAGTGAAATGGGGGCAGCGAGGGGAACAGAAGGAAAAATGGACACAGTGAAATGGGGGCAGCGAGGGGAACAGAAGGAAAAATGGACACAGTGAAATGGGGGCAGCGAGGGGAACAGAAGGAAAAATGGACACAGTGAAATGGGGCAGCGAGGGGAACAGAAGGAAAAATGGACACAGTGAAATGGGGGCAGCGAGGGGAACAGAAGGAAAAATGGACACAGTGAAATGGGGGCAGCGAGGGGAACAGAAGGAAAAATGGACACAGTGAAATGGGGGCAGCGAGGGGAACAGGAGGAAAAATGGACACAGATAAATGGGGCAACGAGGGGAACAGAAGGAGAAATGGACACAGTGAAATGGGGCAGCGAGGGGAACAGAATGCAAAATGGACGCAGAGAAATGCGGGCAACGAGGGGAAACAGAAGGCAAAACGGGCACCGAGGCCACAAGCAGAGGGGCGAGCTTACCAGCAGCAGCAGCGGGCAGGACACCACAGGCGGAGCTGTGTGGCGGGGGAGCGACCTACCTGGCAAGGGCCAGGCAAATCTAGACTGACAGCCTATCTAGGCAGAAACCCGGAAGGGCACGTCCCATCCCAAAGTTACCTGAACAGCCCTATGGGTCACTGGGAGCGCAACCTGTTGTTCCGCTTTAGGGAAGGCACAATAAAATATCTGCTTAGCTTCCCACTAGGTTTTCAAGCAAATCTGGATACTCGCCACTGCCCATGTATTGGGAGGTCCAGCCAATCAACATTACATTTTTTATTGTTCTGCGATTTTTATTTATTGTATACTAAAGGTATTTTATTACCATTAATTAAGAGGCTACACATTACTGATTTTAGAGAAGATTATGATGTATTGCTCCAGCTGAATGATGAGGATGTTTTTAATTGTGTTGGATTGCTCTTAAAAATTGCCATGCGGGCACGACAATCAGTGTCCGCCTTACAATTTTAACGTTTCTGGTCCAGGGAAGACCTGGCTTGGCAGTTTGGGCTGGACTGTTCCCATGAGGAACAGGGTCAGGACTGATTTGCATATGGCTGGGTCAGAACTGGGGTGGCGAAGTGAGCTAAAGAACGATGATGGATTCAACCCAGATCTGTGACTGGGGGTGAGTGTCTGAAAAGTTTCAGCGCTCCGTCCATCATCTCCTTGTGTTTGTGTTTACAATTTTAACAGAACACGGCTTTAGAGATTTTTAGATTGTTCTATATAGGAAGATAATGACTGACACGAAAGAACATGCCTGTTTTTAATTATTCATTTATTTCTTCTTGTGTGTACTTTTTTGGTTGCTTGTGTAGCCGAATAAAGATTTTTTAATTGAATTGAACTGACATATGCGACCATCTACTAATGGGGTTCTTTAAGAAAGGGGCAGGCTTTGCCCTTCGTGCTCTGCATTCTACCTTTGTAAACTGTTGCCGCAAACCCACAAGAGAAGGGCACTTGTTCTGCTCCTCGCAGAATTCCTCCCTGAAGGGTCCTCCTTCTTGCTGCCAATGTGTCAGCTCAGGCAGGTCCCCCAGTTCGGCCACTTGCTCCCCTGTAGGTTCCAGAGCATCCCCCTCAGGTTCTGCTTCCTCCTGGACCGTGGGAACTACGGGGGCCGGTTTCCCGCGCCCCCTGCCTCTTCTCTTCAAGGCAGGCACCTGGGCCACCCTCTCAGGCTCCAGGTCCTCTTGAACACCTCTACTGGCTGCCATAGACCGAGTGGTCACGCACGCCCACTCAGGCAGACCCAACATCTCTAGATAAGACCTTCTCTCCACCTCTGCCCAAGGTTAACTTTCTAAATCGTTGCCCAACAGACAGTCTACAGGCATGCCTGGCCTCACAGCTACTTGAAAGGTACCTGAGACCCCCCCCCACTCAAAGGGAACCTGAGCCACTCTGCAGTGGCACTCTGAGTTGTCCGTGGCAACTACTGGGCAGAATGCATTGGGGATCACCTACTCTTCTGACACCAGCCGACAACTGACAGCTGTCACACTGGCTCCGGTGTCTCTCAGAGCCTCCACCCTTTGGCCATTGATGGTCACCCACTGCCTGTATTTTTTAGTGTTATCAGGCAGTTGGGTCTTGGGGACCATCTCACTGTCTCCTAAAGAGACCAAGGTCATCGCTACGGGACCCCACTCACCTTGGGCACCCATCTCCTCCCCCAGGGCTACACTAGCCACCTGCCGGGGTGGTGCACCAGTGGGTGCTGTCTTCCCATACAAGGAACATTTAGAATCATAGGAGCAGTGGCCCACTTGACCACACTTAAAGCGAGTCCTGGGCCCCCTGTGAACAGGCTTATCTGTCGGGCCCCTGGCTTCTTCTCAGGGGGAGGCTGGGAACCTTTCCCTTGGTTCCCTTGGGGATTACTTTGAGGCCCTTTCTGGAACTCCTTCTGTTTACCCTTGTCCCCCCCACTCCTCTGCTGGGGACCCTGCCCACCTTTGGCGGAGTCTCCCACGTGACCCTTGTGGACCCGGGTGCTCACCCAGCAGTCCGCCTCCTCAGCAAGCTTCCTAGGGTTAGTCAGCCTACTATCAATAAGGTGCTGGCGTAGCTCTGGAAAACAATTTCCTGACAAGTGCTCCCATGCAATCAAATCAAAGAGCGCGTCAAAATCATTCACTTTGCTACCCTTCACCCAACCATCCAATGCTCTGCAAAAAAAAGTTACATATTCCACCTGTAGGAGAGTAGGATCTGCTTCACATGGGTACCCCCACTTTTTGCTGATGCTTCACTGTTTTTCGACATTAGTCTGGCTGGGGCCCTGCTAATCAGAACCCCAGCCTAGCTGCTTCCTCTCTAAAATGGTTTCCATGTGCCTTAGGCACATCACTGATTGGGATCTGGAGTGCCCTTATAAGTCCCTAGTATATGGTATACTATGTACCAAGGGCATAGGTACCTCAGAGGCCTGCCAGGGGCTGCAGCATGTATTATGCCACCCCTGGAAGGCCATCCAAACTGACACCACAGGTCTGCTACTGCAGCCTGGGTAAGGTGGTGCATGCACCCCTTACTGTGATATAGGTTACCTATATCACGAAATACATACACATATATAAACCTATAAGTCACTCCTAAGGCAGGCCTTATCAATCCTAAAGGCAGAGTGCATGGTTCCTATGTGAGAGGGTGCCCCTGCATGAGCAGGCCCCTCTGCAGCGTTCGGAGACCATCTCTGATGCTGTTTGTAGTGCAGCCTGACCATATACTCTTAAGCGCATTATATCCTCGCGGTAAAATGCTAACTTTGGAATGGCTGCACCTAAACATGTCGTGTTTGGTGTCAAACATCTTGGAATACTACCCCCCCGCCAATCCTGGCGGCGGGGGTAGCATTCCACCCTTCTAGAGGGAAAGACATGTTAACTCTGACGAGTCCGGTAACTTCTTTTCAGAGCCCTGGCATCACAAAATGGATGCTGCTGCCACAGACACGAGTCTGGCCTCCTGCTGCTGGACGAAACTCCGGCAGGGGAGGCCTGGACAATAGGTTTCCTGTCCCAGGGAGGTGTGACCACCTCCCCAGACAGGATAATGTGTATTGGGGCTGGGCGGGAGCACTTTCGGGTGCTTTGAAGTCCTGCACTGGGGGCACATTTGGTGTCCCTGTGCATACCCCAGTTCAAACCGGATCAGGGGCTTGCAGCCCCTGCTTTGGCGCGAACTGGACAAAGGGAAAGGGGTGTAGCCACCCCTCTGCCCTGACCCACCCATAGGTGGGGCCACAGAGTAGTCCAACCCCTATTTTTAGAATAAAGGTAGGAACCCAGTCCTTAGGACTTTAGATTATACCTGGACGAAACTCTGAAACTGAATCCTGGACCTTCGACGCTCTACGACAAGATTAGAGGACTGAAGAATCTCCCTTGGGGTCAAGGAGTGACTCCCCTGCTTGGCAGGCACCAAAGAAGCATCTGTCTGGTTCGCATTTCTGAAGCTCCCGTCAGACACCGAAGTCATCGCATCACCAGAGGTAGATTCTCAGACTTCCCCGAGGCTACCCTGAGTCCCCAGCAAAGATGAGGCCCGTGGCTATCGTGGGTGACTTGAGACCGTGACCCCTGGACACCGAGCACATTTGCAAGTGCATCCTCTTCTGGGTCTCCCAAGAAGTCGTGCTTTGGGCTCCGAGTAGCCCTAGCCTCCAGCACCACCTGCACCGAAGATCACTGGCCCCCACTCCACGAGTGTCCTGTAAGCCAGCTCCACGTGCGGCGTCACGAGGCTCCTTCGCGGTCGCTAGCCCGTTGGCTAGTAGCCCTTAATGAAGGCCAATCCTTTTCTTACTTGGCATCCTGGTTGCTCCAGGCCTGCCCTCACTTACCCTCGCTGGGTGAGTTCCACAGACCTTGCTGGTCTGCACCATCGATGATCTACATCTTCACCAAGACTTGCCGTTGCCAAGGCTTGTTGGGTCCAATCCGGTCGCCAATGCCTCAGCACTCGACAGACATCGTGTACCAGCCGGAATCCTGCTCCTGGTCGCCGACAACGCCTCCTGGACCTCGTGGCTGAAGAGTCAAGACGACCGTCAACGCACCTGAAGCACTCGACATCGGTGGGCATCTGTCC
The DNA here is from genome assembly GCA_963921515.1 of Calotriton arnoldi. Lineage (NCBI taxonomy): Eukaryota > Metazoa > Chordata > Amphibia > Caudata > Salamandridae > Calotriton > Calotriton arnoldi. The sequence continues at coordinate 10,643 of CAWUFW010021457.1, read as the reverse complement.
ATCGCCTTCCTGGTCACTGGCTAGTGACCCAGACTCTGTCCCCTCTGCTTTCAGGTTCTTCAGAACTCCGATCCACTCTTGGATCCACCCGGACACTTTTCTCTTGGCCGCCAGCAGCACTTTGCAGCAGATCGCCATTCGAATCGACGACGAAACCCGACCCCGAAAGGCACCTATGCACCCGGCTTCCCTGGGTGAGGTAACACGAGTACTCCGGTGCTCCCGTGGGTAGAGACTCTTCAAAGTCCTAGATCTCAAAGGGTTTTGTCCTAGTCCTCTTTAAGTGTCCCTTTTCTCTATTTTCCCGATCCCGACTTTCTCCATAGAAGTCAACGGCGTATCGCGGTTGTGTATTTACACTGCACGCGTCTCCCGTAGGTCCCCTGTGTCCCTACCTTGGTTGGTTCCTTGTGGTCCAAGCACTTCTAGAGGCTCTAGGCCTAGTGTCTAGTTCAGTCGTGGTTCGCATACCACTTTATTGGTATATGGTTTGGTACGCCCCTAGGGCCCAAACGTGTATTTGTGCTATTACTGTGATTTAATAACTTATAACTTATGTACTTCGAACTCTAGCCTCATAAAGAGACTAGAGGGGTGTGTTTAGCAATAAATACATATATTTTGAATATATACCTGGTGTGGTGCTCTTTCATTTGGTCACTCAAGAGATTATAGACTGGTAAAACAAGCTGCTTTACATTCCTTCAAGACTTAGCCTGAAGGCTGCTCTCCATAGCTACCACTAGGATAGCTTTCAATAAGGTTGTCTTTAACCTATCTCCAATAAGGGGTTGTTTGGACTGGTGCAAGGTGCCCACTATAATTAGTGGACAGCATATGCCAGGCCAACTTCTCACATTGGTGTGCAGCGTGTGGGATTCCAGCTTGCTATTGTTTTACCAGATAATCTCAATTGAATTGATCAACTGAAAACCACTAAAGGTACCTAAGGTACATATAATTTAAGCTTAGAATACAGTAAGTTCTACTGAACTTAGAGTTGTGTGTTAAGGGATAGCACAACCCTTTCTACAACTCAAGAGAGTTTAGTAGGCCACACTAGAGTAGGTAGTGCATACACCACACCACACTAGTAATGTCTTTAAGGGCAGGATCCAAAGAATCCTTGCAGGAAGCCATTGAGCTTCCACCCTCCAAGTATGATACGCTCCCATTCTTGGAATTGAGAGCTTTATGTAACTTGAGAAAAATAAGGACAGGCCAAAGCCCCACCACCCAACACCTCAAGGAGTTGTTGGTGGCTTATGACCTTAGTAAGCCTGTAGGGACTGAAGGGGTAGGAGCTGAGGGTGGGGCAGAAGAAGAGGACGAGGCCAGGGGTACCAATACCCCAGCCCCCCTCTGAAACTGGCCAGGAGGGTGACAATGACCCTGACCTGGATAACCCAATCCCTCCTGTGGACGATGATGAGGATGATCAGGATGATGCCCTCTTTGTCCCCCAGGAAGGATTAAGAGTGTGCCCAGGAAGTCTAGATCTCCTTCTCAGGAGTCTAACCACTCTGGCACCTCTATAGGGAGCTCTGTCTCCTCTCACAGGAGGGAATCCTCTCATGAGAGGAGAACCAGACTGGTCCAGTATGAGGAAACTCAGCTGGAGATCAGAAAAAAGCAATTGGCTTTAGATAGGGAATCCCTAGATCTCCTTAGAGAGAGAAGAAAGTTGGGACTAGAGTCCCATGGTGGCAGCCATGTCCCTAGAGACAGGGAAAGGTCCTATGACCATAGGAACCTGAGCAAGATTGTCCCTCCCTACCAGAGTGGGGATGATATCCACAAATGGATAACTGCATTGGAGAGGGCCTGTAAAGTACAGAAGGTCCCTCAGGAGCAGTGGGCAGCAATCTTGTGGCTCTCCTTTGCTGACAAAGGTAGAGACAAGCTCCTCACTGTTAGAGAGGAGAATGCTGATAATTACAAGGTCTTGAAGAGTGCTCTTATTGATGGGTTTGGCCTAACCACTGAACAGTACAGGTTGAAGTTCAGAGACACCCAAAAAGCACAGACTCAAGACTGGGTAGACTATGTGGATTGTTCTGCCAAGGCTCTGGAAGGCTGGTTGATGGGCAGTAAGGTGTGTGACTTCTCAGGATTGTACAATCTGATAATGAGGGAGCAGATTCTTAATAACTGTCAAAATCAGCTGTTGCATCAATACCTGGTAGACTCTGATCTGACCTCTCCCCAAGAATTGGGAAAGAAGGCAGACAAATGGGTCAGAACCAGGGTGAAGCAGAAGGTACAGAACCAAGGTGGGGAAACCAAGAAGCAAGATGCTAAGAACTCTGACAAGGGTGGGGAGAAGGGTAAAGATCAAAAGTCTTCATCAGGCCCCCAAAAATCTTCTTCTGGTGGGGATTCACAGTCTACCAAAGGGAAAGGCCAAAGAAAACCATGGTGCAAGGTCTGTAAGCAAAAGACCCACTGGACCAGTGATTGCACCAAGTCCAAAGACTCCAGTCCAGCACCCACCAATGCCCCTAAGGCACCTGTTCCCCCTAGTACAGTTGGTGGAAGTGCTCCAGCAAAGGGTTTAGTAGGGTTCACCCTGGGAACTGAGTTGGGATCTGACTTAGTCAGGGAACTGACTCAGGCTGTGTTAGTCTGTGATGGAGGCATGGATGTGACCTCCACTGTGAGTCCCAGTAATCTGGGCAAGTACAGACAACAGCCTTTAATCAATGGACGTGAGGCTTTGGCATTTAGGGACACAGGGGCAAGTGTCACAATGGTGACACAAGACCTTGTGCTACCTGGGCAAGTTATGCTTGGTGAGATGTACCAAGTGACCAATGCTAGCAATGTCAGAACAGACCATACTCTGGCAGTTGTTAACTTCTCCTGGGGAGGGGTAACTGGCCTTAAGAAGGTTGTGGTAAGTGCAAACCTACCAGTCGAATGCTTGCTTGGCAATGACTTAGAGACTTCTGCTTGGGCAGAAGTGGAGCTCAGGACCCATGCAGAAATGCTGGGGATCCCTGCAGATGTGTTTGCTGTGACCAGGTCACAAGCCAAAATGTCTAGCACTGAACAGGCCTTGGATTCTGGAAGAATGGACCAAGTGCCTTCCAAGAGGAGGAGTAGTAGGGTTAAGGCAGTGCATTCCCCCTTGGCTCAGGAGGAAGATCAGTCCCTTGAGGGGGATGATCTCAGCCCTGAAGAAGGAACTGTCCCAGAGGAACTTGAACCTGACCAGGTTGAGTTCTTGGGGACAGGGGACCTTCTAGGGCAGATCTGAGCCAGGAGCAGCAGAGCTGCCCTCCCTTGAACCCCTCAGACAGCAAGCTGCTGCTGAGGCTGCTGGGAAAGCTAGTGGTCCCCATACAGTGTATTGGGATGATGGACTCCTGTACTCAGAGAGTAGAGACCCCAAGCCTGGTGCTACCAGGAGGTTGGTAATACCTTTGAAGTTCAGGGGCTTCCTATTGACCCTAGCCCATGATATTCCCTTAGCAGGTCACCTGGGCCAGAACAAGACTTGGGACAGAATTGTCCCTCACTTTCACTGGCCCCACATGTCTGAAGACAGTAAGGAGTTTTGTCGCTCCTGTGTAACCTGCCAAGCCAGTGGCAAAGCAGGTGGCACTACAAAGGCCCCCTGATACCACTACCTGTGGTGGGGGTGCCCTTTGAGAGGGTAGGGATTGACATTGTTGGTCCCATGGATCCCCAAACAGCCTCTGGGCACAGGTTTATCCTGGTGGTAGTGGATCATGCCACCAGGTACCCAGAAGCTATTCCCCTCAGGACCACTACAGCACCTGTGGTGGCAAGGGCCCTCCTGGGAATCTTCTCAAGAGTGGGCTTTCCTAAGGAGGTAGTCTCAGACAGGGGTGCTAACTTCATGTCTGGGTACTTAAAAGCAATGTGGAAGGAGTGTGGAGTGACTTATAAGTTCACCACACCCTATCACCCACAATGCAATGGTTTAGTTGAGAGATTCAACAAAACCTTGAAGGGCATGATTAAAGGGCTCCCAGAAAAGCTTAGGCGTAGATGGGACATACTCTTGCCCTGCCTTTTATTCGCATATAGGGAGGTGCCTCAGAAGGGGGTTGGTTACAGCCCTTTTGAACTTCTGTTTGGCCACCCTGTGAGGGGTCCACTGTGCTTGGTGAAGGAAGGATGGGAGTTACCTCTCAAGCCCCCAAAGCAAGATATAGTGGACTATGTACTTGGTCTCCGCTCCAGGATGGCTGAGTACATGAAAAAGGCAACCAAAAACCTTGAGGCTAGCCAGGAACTTCAGAAGGCCTGGCATGACCAAAGGCTGTTCTGACTGTTTACCAGCCAGGACAGAAGGTGTGGGTGTTGGAGCCAGTGGCCCCAGCAGCTCCCCAAGATAAATGGAGTGGACCCCACACTATTGTTGAGCAGAAGGGTGAGGTCACTTATTTAGTGGACCTAGGAACACCCAGGTGTCCCCACAGGGTTCTCCATGTCAACAGGTTAAAACCATATGTGGACAGGGCAGACATGGGCTTGCTCATGGCTACTGATGAAGGGCAGGAGGAAGAGAGTGACCCACTCCCTGCCCTGCTCTCACAGAACCCTGACGATGGGTCAGTTGATGGTGTAGCCTTGGCAGGCAGCCTCACTACCCAGCAACAAGCTGATTGCAGGCAAGTCCTCAATCAGTTTAGACATATGTTTTCACTGACACCCAGTCAGACCACCTGCTGCACTCATGAAGTGGACACTGGGGACAGTCTGCCTATTAAAAACAAGATTTATAGGCAACCTGACCAAGTCAGGGACTGTATCAGGACTGAAGTCCAGAAAATGTTGGAATTGGGAGTTATTGAACCCTCAGATAGCCCTTGGGCTAGTCCAGTAGTCATTGTACCGAAACCTCACACCAGTGGTGGAAAAAGAGAGATGAGGTTTTGTGTGGACTACAGGGGTCTCAATGCAGTTACTAGGACTGATGCCCATCCAATACCCAGGGCAGATGAGCTCATAGATACTTTGGCCTCTGCCAAATATCTCAGCACATTTGACCTAACAGCTGGCTACTGGCAGATCAGACTAGCTGATACTGCAAAGCCCAAGACAGCATTCTCAACCCCTAGTGGGCATTATCAATTTGTGGTAATGCCCTTTGGTCTGAAGAATGCACCTGCCACTTTCCAGAGGTTGGTGAATACAGTTCTCACAGGACTGGAAGCCTATAGTGCAGCTTATCTAGATGATATTGCTGTCTTTAGCTCCACCTGGGAGGATCACCTGGTCCACCTCAGGAATGTTTTACAGGCCCTGCAAAAGGCAGGCCTGACTATCAAGGCCACTAAGTGCCAGATAGGGCAGAGTCAGGTTGTGTACCTGGGCCACCTTGTGGGTGGAGGCCAGGTTCAACCTTTGCAGAGCAAGATCCAGACCATCATGGACTGGACTGCTCCCACTACCCAGACTCAGGTGAGAGCCTTCTTAGGCCTGACTGGGTACTATAGGAGATTTGTCAAGGGGTATGGATCAATAGTGACACCCCTGAATGACTTAACTTCTAAGAAAATGCCCAAAAGGTTCAGTGGACAGTTAGCTGTCAAAAGGCATTTGATGACCTCAAGCAGGCCATGTGCACTGCTCCAATTCTGCAGAGTCCTGATTACTCCAAAAAGTTCATTGTTCAAACTGATGCATCTGAATTGGGGGTAGGGGCTGTACTGTCACAATTGAATGAAGAAGGTCAGGATCAGCCAGTAGCTTTCATTAGCAGAAGGCTGACCCCTAGAGAGAAACGTTGGTCAGCCATAGAGAGGGAGGCCTTTGCTGTGGTCTGGGCTCTGAAGAAGTTAAGGCCATACTTGTTTGGTACACACTTCCTGGTTCAGACAGACCATAAGCCCCTCTTATGGCTAAAACAAATGAAGGGTGAAAACCCCAAACTGCTTAGGTGGTCCATTTCCCTACAGGGGATGGACTTTACAGTGGAACATAGGCCTGGGAGTAACCATGCGAATGCAGATGGACTCTCTAGGTATTTCCACTTAGAACATGAAGACTTAACTGGGCAAGGTTAGTTTAATGTCCCAACGTTTGGGGGGGTTGTGTAGGAGAGTAGGATCTGCTTCACATGGGTACCCCCACTTTTTGCTGATGCTTCACTGTTTTTCGACATTAGTCTGGCTGGGGCCCTGCTAATCAGAACCCCAGCCTAGCTGCTTCCTCTCTAAAATGGTTTCCATGTGCCTTAGGCACATCACTGATTGGGATCTGGAGTGCCCTTATAAGTCCCTAGTATATGGTATACTATGTACCAAGGGCATAGGTACCTCAGAGGCCTGCCAGGGGCTGCAGCATGTATTATGCCACCCCTGGAAGGCCATCCAAACTGACACCACAGGTCTGCTACTGCAGCCTGGGTAAGGTGGTGCATGCACCCCTTACTGTGATATAGGTTACCTATATCACGAAATACATACACACATATAAACCTTTTAAGTCACTCCTAAGGCAGGCCTTATCAATCCTAAAGGCAGAGTGCATGGTTCCTATGTGAGAGGGTGCCCCTGCATGAGCAGGGCCCCTCTGCAGCGTTCGGAGACCATCTCTGATGCTGTTTGTAGTGCAGCCTGACCATATACTCTTAAGCGCATTATATCCTCGCGGTAAAATGCTAACTTTGGAATGGCTGCACCTAAACATGTCGTGTTTGGTGTCAAACATCTTGGAATACTACCCCCCGCCAATCCTGGCGGCGGGGGTAGCATTCCACCCTTCTAGAGGGAAAGACATGTTAACTCTGACGAGTCCGGTAACTTCTTTCCAGAGCCCTGGCATCACAAAATGGATGCTGCTGCCACAGACACGAGTCTGGCCTCCTGCTGCTGGACGAAACTCCGGCAGGGGAGGCCTGGACAATAGGTTTCCTGTCCCAGGGAGGTGTGACCACCTCCCCAGACAGGATAATGTGTATTGGGGCTGGGCGGGAGCACTTTCGGGTGCTTTGAAGTCCTGCACTGGGGGCACATTTGGTGTCCCTGTGCATACCCCAGTTCAAACCGGATCAGGGGCTTGCAGCCCCTGCTTTGGCGCGAACTGGACAAAGGGAAAGGGTGTAGCCACCCCTCTGCCCTGACCCACCCATAGGTGGGGCCACAGAGTAGTCCAACCCCTATTTTTAGAATAAAGGTAGGAACCCAGTCCTTAGGACTTTAGATTATACCTGGACGAAACTCTGAAACTGAATCCTGGACCTTCGACGCTCTACGACAAGATTAGAGGACTGAAGAATCTCCCTTGGGGTCAAGGAGTGACTCCCCTGCTTGGCAGGCACCAAAGAAGCATCTGTCCGGTTCGCATTTCTGAAGCTCCCGTCGGACGTCGAAGTCATCGTATCACCAGATGTGGATTCTCAGACTTCCCCGAGGCTACCCTGAGTCCCCAGCAAAGCTGAGGCCCGTGGCTATCGTGGGTGACTTGAGACCGTGACCCCTGGACACCGAGCACATTTGCAATTGCATCCTCTTCTGGGTCTCCCAAGAAGTCGTGCTTTGGGCTCCGAGTAGCCCTAGCCTCCAGCACCACCTGCAACGAAGATCACTGGCCCCCACTCCACGAGTGTCCTGTAAGCCAGCTCCACGTGCGGCGTCACGAGGCTCCTTCGCGGTCGCTAGCCCGTTGGCTAGTAGCCCTTAACGAAGGCCAATCCTTTTCTTACTTGGCATCCTGGTTGCTCCAGGCCTGCCCTCACTTACCCTCGCTGGGTGAGTTCCACAGACCTTGCTGATCTGCACCATCGACGATCTACATCTTCACCAAGACTTGCCGTTGCCAAGGCTTGTTGGGTCCAATCCGGTCGCCGACGCCTCAGCACTCGACAGACATCGTGTACCAGCCCGAATCCTGCTCCTGGTCACCGACAACGCCTCCTGGACCTCGTGGCTGAAGAGTCAAGATGACCGTCAACGCACCTGAAGCACTCGACATCGGTGGGCATCTGTCCATCGCCTTCCTGGTCACTGGCTAGTGACCCAGACTCTGTCCCCTCTGCTTTCAGGTTCTTCAGAACTCCGATCCACTCTTGGATCCACCCGGACACTTTTCTCTTGGCCGCCAGCAGCACTTTGCAGCAGATCGCCATTCGAATCGACGACGAAACCCGACCCCGAAAGGCACCTATGCAGCCGGCTTCCCTGGGTGAGGTAACACGAGTACTCCGGTGCTCCCGTGGGTAGAGACTCTTCAAAGTCCTAGATCTCAAAGGGTTTTGTCCTAGTCCTCTTTTAAGTGTCCCTTTTCTCTATTTTCCCGATCCCGACTTTCTCCATAGAAGTTAACGGCGTATCGCGGTTGTGTATTTACACTGCACGCGTCTCCCGTAGGTCCCCTGTGTCCCTACCTTGGGTGGTTCCTTGTGGTCCAAGCACTTCTAGAGGCTCTAGGCCTAGTGTCTAGTTCAGTCGTGGTTCGCATACCACTTTATTGGTATATGGTTTGGTACGCCCCTAGGGCCCAAACGTGTATTTGTGCTATTACTGTGATTTAATAACTTATAACTTATGTACTTCGAACTCTAGCCTCATAAAGAGACTAGAGGGGTGTGTTTAGCAATAAATACATATATTTTGAATATATACTTGGTGTGGTGCTCTTTCATTTGGTCACTCAAGAGATTATAGACTGGTAAAACAAGCTGCTTTACATTCCTTCAAGACTTAGCCTGAAGGCTGCTCTCCATAGCTACCACTAGGATAGCTTTCAATAAGGTTGTCTTTAACCTATCTCCAATAAGGGGTTGTTTGGACTGGTGCAAGGTGCCCACTATAATTAGTGGACAGCATATGCCAGGCCAACTTCTCACACCACCCAAGTACTTGACTCCAACTTTTTGCAATTTATGAACCTCTGCCTATACAGTTCAGGCGTCAACCCATACCTAGACATCAATGCTTCCTTCATATGGCTATAAGAATTGTGGACTTCAGAGGGCAAGTCTAACAAGGTATCCCGTCCCTCACTAAGGAACCGTCCCCACAACCCCGCTCCCCAATCCTTCTCAGGGACCCGGTGGGAGGACATAGCTACCTCATAGGCCTTGAACCACTGACCAATATCATCATTCTTATAAAACTCTTTCACCACATCTTTAAGTATATACACCCTGGCTTCAACAGGCATGGACGGTGTGCTGCCCCCAGAGGGAGTAATCTCTAAGCTCCTAGCTTTCAACTCCAACTCCCTCAAACTTCTCCCATGCTCCAATTGCATCCTCTTTTCTTCTAGGGCCAATTTCTTAATTTCCAATTCCAACTGCCCACCCATCTTAAGCTTGGTCAGCTCCATTTCATGCACCCTATTTCTCTCCCTGTCCTCCAGCTCTCCTGGGGACAGGCCCTTGGAAGAAACACTGCTACCTGTTGGGGAAGGTGCTTTCCTCCCTCCTGGACCCAATGGCCCATCTAGCTGCCCCTCTGCCTCTTCAGCCCCCTCCTCATGCTCTTCCACATGCTCAGGGGTACTTCTTGCTTCCACCCAGGCCTTCAGCGCCTTCTGTTACTCATCCTTCTTGATGAGACCTGTAGTAGCAACTTTAAATTTCCTGCAGAAGTACTTCAGCTGTTTCACAGTGTAGGTTTCTAGCTTTTCTTCCTCAAAATCTAAATCCACAGATGCAATGGATGCTGCTTTGCTCATGGTGAATAAACTTGGCAGTTCTTGGCAAAAAATAGAAATCCCAGGAAAAACAATCTACCAGAAATGTATGTGGTTGCGTTTGGTCTGCACTCACTAGTAGTGTACACCAATTACTGTATATGAGTCACAAATGCAAGTCCAGAATCCTCACCGCTGACCACCAATGTTAGAACTGGGGGTCTCTAGTTGGTAGAGGTAGGTAGTGGAGAAGTGTGGCTCAATGGTTAGAGCGGCAGACCCTGATGCAGAGATCTGGCCCGGGACCAGGGTTCAATTCCCGCCTCGGCGGGTCTTGGGCTCAATTTCCTCAGACCTGATAATTCTCGCCTCGGTGCTTATTCTAATCATGGGTGCAACTCTGGGCAATAGCTTGCTTAATCTCCACAACGGCCCCACCAGCGCTGGGATGCCTGGCTTCACCTTGGGGGTGCCCAGGAGTGGACATTTCACAGGGAATAGCCAGGAAGGGTTCCACAGCGGTATGCGTATAGCGCCAGGACGCCCCATAGCTGGGGCAGCAGTGCGCTTTACAAGTACGAATTTACATTTACATTACCTTTGTCCAAATAGGAACCCTTGCTTCCAGTCAGGGTAAGGGGGATACACTTCTAAAATAACCCCTGCTCACCCCCTTGGTAGCTTGGCACGAGCAGGCAGGCTTATCTCAGAGGCAGTGTGTAAAGCATTTGTGAACACATACAGTAACCCAGTGACAACACTACAGATGGACACCACACAGGTTGTAGTATAAAAATAAGTATTTTTATATAGACTTAACACAAGACCCAAAACGACAAAAATCCACAATACAATACGAAAAATATGACTGTCAAATGGTAGAAAAAAGCTCAGTTCAATAAAGATGATAAATGCGACACTTTACTCTCAAAGTACCTTTGGATGCGTAACGCAAAACAAACAAAAGGGTCGCAGGGAAGGTGATGCTTTGATTCCTTACACGCAGAAAGGAGGATGCGTCGGCTTCT